>JAXCGZ010002048.1:95000-117500 GCA_037179515.1 Halocaridina rubra | reverse complement strand
CGAAATCCACCACAGGACAAATTCATCTTGTCTCAAGTGCAAGGGACGAGCCTGAACTCGCCGAAAGTCTTCAAATGATATTAACTTTGTGTTTAAATAATACTGAAGAAATTGACCAAAAAAAAAAAAAATAATAATAATAATACTGAAGAAATTGACCTTAAAAAAAAAAAACTACGCTCGAAGACGGGAAGAAATTATTAGCTAAAGAGTATTATATACATATACATTAAAGGAACGACAGAGCTGGAATGAACTTTCTATAAAAGCGTAGGAAAAATGGGCAGTCTGATTATACATAAATTCTCTCAATGTCTTACCTTTTCATTTAGACGCATTTTAGGTAGGTTTATCTATGATGTATATCCGTATATTGAAATATATCTTCAAAAGACCACTTTAATATTGTATTTAAGTACTTGGAAATAAATGAAGGCCTTTTATGTTTTGAAAGGGAAACACCTCTATTAAGGGCGGTTTCGATCGTGTTCGACAACTAAATACCCCGTTCACTCGTTCGAACATCACTTCAAACACTTGTCTGTCGAACCGCGTTCGACGAACCATATGACTGTGTAAACCCCCCTTTATTATTTCTGCTGGAGAGTGTATCTCCTATCATGAGTTCAGGCTAAGACAATTCAGAAGCCTATACCAATTATATGAAGAGAACCATACACGAGAGAAGAAAATATTACCAAATCGCCTGTTCTGTGCCTCTGGAAATCTATGGACATGATAGAAAACATAAGGAGGTTTGTAACATTAACCCTTTGAAAGTTCCGAGTAACTCAACAGGTCTGGCTCAGAATGAAAGGAGTTTACTTGTACTATACAGCCAAAAGCAAGTAGAAAAATACATATATAAACAAATAAACAACTGCAGCACCTTAAAACATTTATTATGTAATACATTATTAAAATTCATACTCTCTCTCTCTCTCTCTCTCTAACATCTATCTATCTATATATATATATATATATATATATATATATATATATATATATATATATATATATATATATATATATATACACACGGTACACACACACACACACACACACACACACACACATATATATATATATATATATATATATATATATATATATATATATATATATATTATATATATATATATATATATATATATATATATATATATATATATATATATATATATATATATATATATATATATATATATATATATATATATAAGCAGAAAAGAAGTAGTGTAGATCGCAAGAGAATCAAATACAATTAATTTCAAGAAATAATATTAAGGCATATCATTACCTCAATTATACGCAGAGAACACTTTTTTTCCATATATTACTGAAATTCAGAAAGTATATACACCTGAATTACAGTATGCATAAAGTTCCCTTTGTTTTCCTGCATCCTCTGAAGTATTTAATGCGTAATTAATTGAGTTAAAACAATGAAAAATGAAAAACAAGTAAAGTATGAATAATTAGGAACCCCTAAAACTACCTTAGATGATAGTTTAGAAAAACTTATTTATATATTCTGGAAAAAAATGAGAAATACTACAGCCCTTTTCTCTCTCTCTCTCTCTCTCTCTCTCTCTCTCTCTCTCTCTCTCTCTCTCTCTCTCTCTCTCTCTCTCTCTCTCTCTCTCTCTCTCTCTCTTTCTCTAAAAAAAAAAAAAGTGAATGTCGATTTCACTTTGTCGACAGTTTCAGAAGAAAATCTTGCAAAACTTATATAAAGAGTCAAGGAGAGAAAGGAAAAGTTAATGAGTACAAAGGATATAGAAAAAAATTAACATAAATCGCAATTCACTCAAGTAAAAAAAAAAGGCTTCAGTAAAAACAACCGTCATCATAATCCCGAAGACAACAGTCTACACTTTCACACAAAAGACATCAAACAAATGCTCTCCCAGAGGTTTCCTGGGAGAACTCAGTCTCATCAAACTAAAAATAGTAAAAAACACCGAAATAATTCAAAGGTGTCATTTATATATATTTAGAGAACAATTCCCACAAGATAAATATAAGACTGAATTGGCTACATGCTTTAAAATCAAGAAATAGTTGGGAGGACGCGGAATTATTGCGGCAGGTTAGGAATACTGTAAAATATAGGCAAAAACTAGAAAGAGACACTTGTTTGGTCAGATACGTCAACTGCTTTGCTTCAGGCGAAACTAGAGTGACTTCATGCAGAACGTGACTTTTTTTTGTGTGTGTGTGTCAGTATAAACTATAATTATGAACTTTACAGCATTCCTCTCCTAAACAAAAAGAATTTGCTGGAGCTAAACTATAATTATCAACATTACAACATAGGGCATGCGTAGTCGCCGTGGCTCAGTCGGTAGCGTCTCCGACTCTGAGGTGTCAGGTCGAGGGTTCGCGCCCCGCCACGGTCTGAGGTTAGCAAAGGCATGCACTCAGCGTAAGGATTACATCTGCCAAAACAAGTCCTTCGCAAGAAGGCAACCGTCCTAGCCCTTGGTTGATAAGGGAGTCCGTGACGTAAAACCGGAACCGGAACAACATAGGGCATGCGTTGAACCGAGAGCAAGCAAGAATAAGACCCAGCATTTTATTGCCTGGGCAAAACTGCTATTATCTCAGATTAAGAAAGGACAGTAATACTGACCTTGGCTCTTGAACGCGCTCTCTGTGACTGCAGAGAAGTGGAGGAGGTCAGGAATCTACTGTCATGATACTCTATCAGGATATGACCCTATCACGCGCAAAAATATAAAAGACATTTTCTACCGTAGTAACATTTGTCGTTTGTCTCAGGGAGAAATGGTAAAACGATACAAAATATTGCTGACTAAAAATACTTTTAAGAATGATGCTATGGTTGTATAAAGCTTCAATATGTTATGACTGTACATTCTGACTCTTCTTTAACAAAACACATATCATAATTAAGCAACTGGAGATACAGCACCTTACGTTAGGTTAGGTTAAATTAGGTTTGGTTAGGTTAGACTAGGTTAGGTTATCTCCAGATGGCCAATCATGAGTAGTACCCTCTCGACTTGACAGCACTGATGTGTCTTTTCCAGTATATCCGGAAATTCCATAAACCGCATCTCTGTAAACACTCCATGTCCATATACAACTTTCTTCCTTGGTAAGTTTTGATTTATTATTTGAAAGAAAACCTATATATTGCAAACTAGGATTTTTTTTCGGTTACTGTATATGTATCAAGAGCAAGCAATCAGAAGATTTTTAAGATTATATAACAGAATTGAAAATAATTCCGATTTAGGTGTGTGTGTGTGTGTGTGTGTGTGTGTGTGTGGTGTGTGTGTGTGTGTGTGTGTGTGTGTGTGTGTGTGTGTGTGATTACCTAATTGTGTTTACGGGAAAGAGCCCAAAGCTCGTATCTTCCCGTCTCCTGATCGGTTCCATTTTTAGACTTAGTGAAACTTATCGTACCTGTCCTTAAAACTATGGATTGAGATAGCATTAACTACCTCCTCGCTTAGCGAATTCCAATTATCAACTACTGTGTGTGTGTGTGTGTGTGTGTGTGTGTGTGTGTGTGTGTGTGTGTGTGTGTGTGTGTGTGAGAGCGCGCGCGCGCGCTTTTTTTTTCTAACACAGAGGCGTCTCTGGAAGTCAGGATATCGTTGTCCAATTTTGGCGGTAGACATAAGATCAAAGAGGCAAATATTTTTCGGTGCGAACGTGGATGGATGGATTCGGTTTTACGTCACGGACTCCCTTTTCTACCAAGGGCTAGGACGGTTGCCTTCTTACGAAGGACTTGTTTTGGCAGATGTTATCGTTACCCTGAATGTATGCCCTTACTAACCTCAGTCCGTGACGGGGCGCGAACCCTTGACCGATCGCAGACAAAATGGTAGCGTCTGCGACTCTGAGGCGACAGGTCAAGGGTTCGCGCCCCGTCACGGACTGAGGTTAGTAAGAGCATACACTCAGGGTAACGATTACATCTGCCAAAACAAGTCCTTCGTAAGAAGGCAACCGTCCTAGCCCTTGGTAGAAAAGGGAGTCCGTGACGTAAAACCGAATCCATCCATCCACGTTCGCACCAAAAAATATTTGCCTTTGAGCTTATTTCTGCCGCCAAAATTGGACGTAAAGTCACAAATTAACCAGACTTCAGTTACCATCCTCACGACAAAGTACTTAGTTCAAGGAATTTAACTCATCGGTTCAGGATCAGCCTCATTCCTCGATGTTTAGAACTTGAACTCCCTAAAGTTCTTGAAAGAAACTCCGGATGAGAAGGAAAGGGGAATGGTGTCCCTGTGATAGAAAAAAAACTAAGGTTCTGAGTACATCATATGATGTGTAGAGAAGGTGGTGGAACAATATCTTCACTGGTTCAAATTCCCAAAACGGTTAAAATGCCAGTTGTGCATTTCTTCATAAAAAAAAAGCTTCTATTCATACACGTAAAATTAAAAATAATTAAATAAACTTATAAGCAAAATAATTACAAAAGTCAATAAATAAACAGATTAAGCAAAGATAAAGACTCAGTACATTAAATAACCCCGTAATCAGTTAGGTTAGGTTAGGTTAAGTTAATTTAGATTGGGTTAGCTTAATGTCTAATAAATAAATAAAAAAGAAAATAAATTAAGTTAATTTAGATTAGGTTAGCTTAATGCCTAATAAATAAATAAAAAAAATATATAAATCAATAAATGAATAAAATGAAAGCATTAAAATATAAAGGCCCGTAGCAACACTATCGAGGGATGCAAACTATTGAAAGCAAAGAGAGAAAGAAGACAGCGGTTTCTGAACTTGAAGATGACGCAACAGCCTTGCAATGCTTGCAACAAAACAACATTGCGATTCCAGAGGCCATCTACCCTCTCTCTCTCCTCTCTCTCTCTCTCTCTCTCTCTCTACGCAAAGGGAAGGTGGGTACCTAACCACCCGACTCTCTTAAAAGAGGTTTTTTCCCAACTCTCTCTCTCTCTCTCTCTCTCTCTCTCTCTCTCTCTCTCTCTCTCTCTCTCTCTCTCTCTCTCTCTCTCTCTCTCTCCAAGCAGAAGTAACGGGGCTACCTGACCACCCTACTCTCTTAAAAAAGGTTTCCCCCTACTTTAAATGTAGAAAGAAGAACTTTCTGAGACCAAGAGGATGGGCGTTCCAACAATAATAACATATATTTCATGTTTGAAGTCAGTTTGATAAATACAGTTTTCATGGCTGGAAATTATAACAGAAATTTCTTTGTTCTTTTTATAAATTTTGAAATATACAAGTACTTGGACAATCGTATAAGGTAATTTGAGTGGAATCAGCCTGAAAAAGTCTGTAGATGGTAAATGAAGCTGCGAGTCCTCGCGCTCTTAACTTGTCATCCGAGTCCTAATTAAACTACAACAACTAAAATCCGCAGTAGCTTTAATGGGTCTGCTGTTAGTCACTGGAACATGTGATGTCTTAGGATTACAACAGGGTAACTAAGTCAATAGTTAATCTTTTAAACCTTTGGGATATTGTCCCAGTGTTGTACGTATTTAAACGTTAACTGGAGTCAACTGTATAGTGTTGCATCTACCAGTGACGAATTATTTGGACCACTATTTGTATATGAAAAAATAAAAAATACCTACAGAGATAAATAGACAGATGCAATTAAATAGATAAATATATAGATAGATAGAAAGAGAGAGAGATAGATAGATAGATAGATAGATAGATAGATAGATAGATAGATAGATAGAGAGAGAGAGAGAGAGAGAGAGAGAGAGAGAGAGAGAGAGAGAGAGAGAGAGAGAGAGAGAGGAGAGAGAGAGAGAGAGAGAGAGGAGAGAGAGAGAGAGAACTATAAATTTGCAACTGTGGAGGAAACAGATGTCAAAGAGAGGCGACAAGAAATCAAGAAGAACTGAACGAGTAAGAGAAGAGGCTCAATGAGTAAATTGAGCATGACTAACACGTTAAGTGAGGAGAAGGACTATTATCACGTCCTCATGTTGTCACATCGCATCACTCATGATGAGTTATTTACCCACAAATACATATGCAAACGATGTGTCCTTACTCTTCCTTAGAATACGTCTGTTGTACTTATATAACACAATCGTTTAAATATTTCAATATCCATTTCCTTTGAAGGATTATTTCAGGGATTCTTTCCACCCTTCCCCCAACGCACGTAAATACATATATAAATGCATTTATTCAAACATAAATATATACATACATACATTCACACATGCATAGAGGTCACAGTTTGAAGCTTCGTAAGAAAACTTCTTTGCAGGATGTAAGGAAATACTTTTTCAGTGTAAGAGTAGTTGATAATTGGAATTGGCTAAGCGAGGAGGTAGTTAATGCTATCTCAATCCATAGTTTTAAGGACAGGTATGATAAGTATCACTAAGTATAAAATGGAACCGATCAGGAGACGGGAAGATACGAGCTTTGGGCTCTTTCCCGTAAACACAATTAGGTAATTACATAGATAGATAGATAGATAGATAGGTAGAAAGAAAGATAAAGAGACAGATAGATAGATATGTGTATGAAACTATATCCAATTCCAATCGCTCTTCGCTTTATGTCTTGATTATTCAGTTGGTAGAAGATATAGTTTGCGAGGCCAGGACAGCCAATCTTTCACTACCCAGCGAATTATTCACTAATCAGTGAAACGGAGTGAATGGTTGATCAGCAATATTCAAGTTCCATACCAGTGCCCAGATTAATTTGGTTAGCTGCTACCTGGATGGCAAAAAGGTGGTACAATTTGAGTACTCTCAATTGACGTGGCACGAGTTTTTTTTTTTAGATTCTCCACCCACGGATGAGAGGAACGGGTCTTGAAGGACCCATAGGGCGGTCGCCAGCCGGCACAGGCCCCAACCCCCCCACTGTGGTGCCGAGCCACAGTAGTAACCTCCAAAGTAATCAGCTTAAACTCTCTTGCCTGGACGAGGCGCGATCCGTCGACCTCGCGGATGCGAGGTCAGCGCGTTACCACTGTACTAGCCAGCAGGCTGGCACGAGGTCCCAGTGCCCCAAGGGACTTCGGCAAATCCATGTCGCTTGCCTAGGGAACTCGAGGGAACAACCTTCCTGTGGCTCTGAGAGGTGTGAGTCTGGATAAGGCTGAAGGCCTTGTGGTGAAATCGTTCAAAGGCTCTACGTCTTGTAATTAATTTGCATGCACACACGATAATTGTGTATTTCTTCAAAGCAACGCCCCATCATCAAAAAGAAACTGCTGCCTGGGAGGGACGGAAGGAGGTAGATAGATAGATATATAGATAGAGAGGGAGAATGCAATCAGAGAAATGACTACTACAGAAACACTAATTCTAATCATATTGCATTCTTCTTCTTCTTATTTTCCCTGCTTAATAATAAGGAAATAAGGACCAGAAACAATAACAAAAACACACCTTATAAAGGTAGAGCAAAAATTTATCCCGTGGAAATATTTAACTTCGGTGAGGTTTATAGCAAACTAAACACCCGAATGTAGTAGAAATCAATTAGATATAAAAATTCAATTCTTATATTTCCTGGAAATATGAAAAAGAAGATAATGTTAATAAACCTCGTAAGAGAGAATAGGAATTGATGAGCGAAATCAAGGGATGAATTATGGGAAATTACTTGATAAAAAAAAAAAAATAAAAAGAGTTCACTATATGCTAGAAAGGGTCATGAGAAAATTAAGAGAGAATATCGAAAATATTCACTTAGAACGGCAGCGTTGATAGACTAAAGGGGGGTTTAAACGGTCAAACGGTTCGTCGAACGTGGTTCGACAGACAAGTGTTTGAAGTGATGTTCGAACGTGTGAACGGGGTGTTTGGTTGTCGAACGTGTCAAAATACCCCGTTCACACGTTCGAACATCACTTCAAACACTTGTCAGTCGAACCGCGTTCGACGAACCGTTTGACCGTGTAAACCCCCCTTTACACACACTACAAGATATTATTAAACAACCAAAGCACGGAATAACACATGTTTAATTCCAGATATATACAAATAATTTTCATGACCCACATTTAGTGTTGACAATGAATAAAATTAATGAGTTCCAAAGTGTTAGTTGCCCATAAGAGGAATAATTTGATAATTCATACCAATATCAATTAGGCTTTTAAGTAGTCACCGAGGCTCAAGCGGTAGCGTCCGCGACTCTGAGTCGTCAGGTCGAGGGTTCGCGCCCCGTCACGGTCTGAGGTTAGCAAGGGCATGCACTCAGGGTAACGATTACATCTGCCAAAACAAGTCCTTCGCAAGAAGGCAATCATCCTAGCCCTTGGTAGAAAAGGGAGTCCGTGACGTAAAACCGGAACAGCAAATTAATTAGGCTTTCAATCGATGATTTAATAGTTACAAAGCTTCTACTTTTTCTTCATCTTCATGTTTTCTTGGTGCCCGAGTCCGATGAGAGTAATTTTCTCACCTGTTCCGGTGTCATACTCATAAGGTTTCGGTTTATACGTCACGAACTCCCTTTTCTACTAAGGGCTAGGACGGTTGCCTTCTTGCGAAGGACTTGTTTTGGCAGATGTAATCGTTACCCTGAGTGCATGCCCTTGCTAACCTCAGTCCGTGACGGGGCGCGAACCCTCGACCTGCCGCCTCAGAGTCGCGGACGCTACCATTTTGCCACGGAGACTACCATAAAAGAATCCTAAATATATGAAAAGGAATTCCTGATTAAAAAACAAAAATTTTAATGTCCTGAAACAGCGTTATTTCACAAAGGCATTTGAACAAAGAGGGGGCAGGGGCAATGAACTCAGAAAAAACATAGATAAAATATTTAAAAAAAATTTGCCAACAAGAAATATCGTAATTGTAAAGCCTTCTCATGCCAGAGAAAGCAACCCTTCCCTAGAAATTTTCCATTTGCACGCAGGGTGAAATCATCTGAGGTGAGAGAGGACAAACATGACTCTTGAAAATAAAGTCTCTGAAGTCTCTGCATCAGGGGGTGACGTCACTCAAGAACGAGGGTCAGGCGTTTGACGCGTGGATGATGCTTAAAAGATGTCACAACCAAACTTCCTTCCATTTACAGTTATTAGCGCACGCAAGTAGGCTGGGTCATAGCAGCAGTTGCCCATTGCAATACTAATGTTGAAAAGTCTTTTGGATTTATATAGGAGTGTCTAGGACAGTTCGATGTTAAATCTCCCTTCAGGTACGATTCTTTTTCTATGCCTACATCAACACCGAATATTCTTTTATATTCGTTACACATCTCTTACTATCCCTTCACAACTGAGAAGTCACAACACTCCCCACTTCTGCTTCTCTTTGATTTATATTTTCCTTGCCCAAGCCCAATGAAGTCTTATTGTTTTGGCCCGTCGTGGTGTCTCCCCCCCAAAAAAAAAAAACATTAATAAAAAATAAAAGTTCACAAGCTGAAAACCACGAACAATAATATTCCTACTTTATTAAAAGTGTTTCCCATGTTCATATAGGGTCGATGTATCTCTCTAGCCTCTTCATATAAGGGATGGTTTTGGCTCTAAGTTTAACGTTCAGATGCCTTTCCTAACATAAACCCTCTCCAGTGATCCGGGAGTGGGGCCGGTAGGCAGATGAACTGGACTGTTCCCCGGTGAAGAGGACAGGACAAGGGAAAATGCATTTTTACTTATCTCTGAGGAAAATTTAAAAACTGTTTTTGCTTATGAAAATAACAGTGATTATATTTACGATTTCATACATAAAGAAATAGGTATTAATATACAGAGATGAAGCATTTCGAAGCTAATTTTTTGGGGGGTGTAACACCGGGACGGGCAAAGAAATTGCCCTTATCAGGCCTAGGCAACAAGAACATATCTAAGAAAAAAAGTAGCATAAGGACAAGTCAGAAATATAAAATTAAAGACAATTTAAAAAAGGCTGAAAGAACAGAGTAATAAAGACCTAATATTATTGAAAAAGAAAGCAAAGAGAAGGAATGATGTGGAGTGCTGTGACTTGTCAGATGTGAAATGATAATAAAAGATGTGCAACAAACATACGCCAGAATATGTGCTGGAGATGTAGACATAGAAAGACTCATAACTGAAGGAATATTTAAAATCGAGTTGTCCCGGCCAGTCCTAATTTAAGCTTAAAATCGAGCTGTCCTGGCCAGTCCTAAATTAAGTTTAAAATCGAGCTGTCCTGGCCAATCCTAATTTAAGTTTAAAATCGAGCTGTCCTGGCCAGTCCTAATCTAAGTTTAAAATCGAGCTGTCCTGGCCAGTCCTAATCTAAGTTTAAAATCGAGCTGTCCTGGCCAGTCCTAATCTAAGTTTAAAATCGAGCTGTCCTGGCCAGTCCTAATTTAAGTCCAGAACACCTTCGCAACGAGCAGTCTGAATTACACTGCAAATAATATTGCATGATATAATCTACACTAAAGACAACAGAATATTTTATCATTATTACAGTCTATACCAACGAGCAGCACAATATAAAAAAATGATAATATGATCCTCTCCTGATAGTTTTTTTTCTCTTAAGTCACAAGGAGTGTGATGATTGTGAGAATTCAAAAGAAGGTTTATTGAAGCAGAACTATAGTTATCAAAGCATAACCTTCATTTTTCCCCTCTCATACATGTAGCAAAGAAAGAAATTGACCTAAAATTGTTGTGAAATTTCTTTTTTTCATTGTCCTAAAACAGTGGTAGAAGTGCAAGAACTTTTTAACTTCATTAACTGGGAAAAGAAAAAGCTTAAAATTATTTGTGATATAAAGAGGGAAATGAAAAAGAAAAATAAGTAAAAAAATCATGTAAGAGTTAACTCTCTCTCTCTCTCTCTCTCTCTCCTCTCTCTCTCTCTCTCTCTCTCTCTCTCTCTCTATTCCTACCAAACAACTCTGAACTATATCATGTCCACAACAAAAACAAATAATTACGAAAATATATCCACTGAAAAAAACAACACAAATAAATATGGCAACTAAAATAAAAAGAAGGTACGGTACATGCTTCTAAGAAATGCTGGCGACATTCCCAGTATTAGCAAGAGCTCTCGCCTACCTATATATATATATATATATATATATATATATATATATATATATATATATATATATATATATATTTATATATTTATATATATTTATATATATATATATATATATATATATATATATATATATATATATATATATATATTATATATATATACACTACCAGCACTTAAACACAGTGTACAAGTCAAGGCACCATGCTAGTTTGATGTTCAACTGATGATGTTAATAGCCTGAACGTTGTTATCTAAGAATAACTTTCTGTTACTCAAACTAGAATAAATTACCCTCGATTCTCATCAACTAAATTATAGTAAATGAAGAAGTAGATCATCAGTATTCGGTAATTTTGTGTTATTCATATCTTTTATCAGAGTTATGCGCTAAGTGTGTGTATACACACACACACACACACACACACACACACACACACACACACACATATATATATATATATATATATATATATATATATATATATATATATATATATATTATATATATATATATATATATATATATGCATTGGCCGCAAACCGCTTTTAAGTGGGGGCCGAGTCAAAGCACATATATTCCCCACTCCTCTCAGCTCCTTGGGGATAAAGGGTTGCCACAATTTCCCCAACCACCCTACTTGGGATGCCCTACCTAACTCCCAACGGTGGGGACGAACTCGTGTTTGATGCTCCCCAACGCGTGAGCTCCACCACTGAGCTATCGCGGTTCCCAAAACTACAACTAAATACACTTTTAACCTTTTAAAATGTCTACAAGCTGTAAATAAGAGGAACTAAACTACAGACACTCATTAACATTAAATTAATGACTGAAGCTCAAAATTAACTGAACAATGACAACCGATCTATAAATTACTACCTCTATTTTTCTAAACTTCACATATTGCTTTCATTCCTCTAATGTCATAATTTCTTTCTTTCAAATGTGGTTTTATTACTAATGCATGTAATTTAAAACACTGATAAGACTCAAAATCTGTATTTTACCCATGCTAAAAACACCGCTAGTGTCATCAAGTTTTTTCATTTAAAATGCTGTTTTATCACAAAAGCATTGATACTTTTTTCTAAACTTCAATTTTTTTTATTTTTTATTATTATTTTTTTTTTCATGAGAAAACACTTCCGAGTCATCATATCTTTCATGAAGAAGTTGTTTACATTCTCGGAAACCCACGTGTGAATATACTGTTAAAAGAAGCGACCTAACGAGAAATCGTGTCGGGATTCTACGAATTCATGAAAGGATTTACCAAAAAAACATTGTTAAAGTAGATAGGACCAAATTCCTTTGCTAAATTACTTTGCATTATGACTTTCAAGTAAGTATGCTTTGAGTAAACTGAGTAGGTCTAATGTCATTATTTTCAGCGTGTTAAGACTGGAAGAAAGAGTAATCGGCTCTTGTAAGAACAATGGTATAGAAGCTCACGAAAGATGATCTTTCCCAACTCACACTGTGGATGACGCAAGGAGTAACAATGTGAGATATAGTAAACTGACTTTCCAGTAGGTGGTTATGTGCTTTGACACAGCACCTCCCTTACAAAAGGGATTGCGGTGACTGTATATGCGCTGTGATTTTTTATGAAAGTCCGTTTCAGTGCATTACTAATTCACTCAAATACGTTATGAGGTAGTCTTTTTGCATCAATTATCACAAAGAATGCAATGCTTTCTATGCTTAATAAGTCGATTTATTTTCTTTCCCCAACAACAATGAGAGAGAGAGAGAGAGAGAGAGAGAGAGAGAGAGAGAGAGAGAGAGAGAGAGAGAGAGAGAGAGAGAGAGAGAGAGAGAGAGAGAGCACTGATGCTGCAGAATGACAATTAAAAAATGACGTCACCTCACCTAAATTTAATCATGATGTCATTGTCATCAACATGAAGTCGTCGATTTAACAGCCAAACTTTGACCTCCTCTTCCCACCCTCTCTCTTTTCTATTACTGTACTCCGTTCTTACAACTGTTACTCCCCATTACAGTGATCTTTTGAATAACATACACATACATAAGTACACATACATATACAACCACCGATCAGGAGACGGGAAGATACGAGCTTTGGGTTCTTTCCCGTAAACACAATTAGGTAATCACATGAATACACAAACTAATACAAACACACCAATTAAGAGAATACAAGTCCTTCGCAAGAAGGCAACCGTCCTAGCCCTTGGTTGAGAAGGGAGTCCGTGACGTAAAACCGGATCCATATATAGCTTAAGAATAATTGATCATCATGATAGGTGTCAATGAATTAAAAGAGAAACCGATCAAGCAACGGAGAAATAAGAGGCGAGGAATCTTTTCAGGGAATGAAATCACGTACTGTACAGGTATATATCTGCTAAATATATACATAGACAGAGAGAGACAGACAGACACACACACATGAAAGCACTCACAGCAAACGTTAAACTAGAAAGTGACAGAGATTAATAATCTTATGTATGTGTATTTCAAGAGTAAATGTGGCAGTGGAGACGCGAACTTAAGGCTAGGGGTTTAAGACTGATAATTGCGTGGCAAAGGTAATATTGTAAAGATTCACCGACTTGGCAAGTAAGTTAGGGACGTTAATGCTAGAATAGTGAAGGTATACCTGTGACAGAGAGGACACATGAAAAGTATTAATAATGACGGCAAAAAATCTAAGACTGTCAAGAATACATGACAGTGTTCATTCGACCTTATTAAACACAGGAGGAGATAAATAAGGAAAAATGAATTTATGTTTCGGGGTTCCTCCAATCAATGGGGTGATAAAGAAAATGTGAGAAAACCGAGGGATACAGCTACATTCAGGTTACTGTACACAAACGTTGATGGAGTAGCTGGTAAGGCAGAAGAATCAAATGATAGGATACATGACAGTAAGGTAGATATAATAACAGTTACAGAGACAATATTTCATGAACAAATATAAAGTGTTGCAGTTTTCCTAAGGGCTACACAGTAATGAGGGATAAAGTATCCGAGAGGGCTGGTGGACTGATAGCAATGCTTATAAGTGAAAGGTTCCAGGTTAAAGTTTATTGTCACATAAATACAGGTTTAGAGAGATTATAAAAGCTGTATTAATCAGTCAGCAAAGACTAAAGGTTTATGTTGAAAGCAACATGGGTACTTTAGAAGTTAAAAATTCCATTGTACAAATCGAACATGAGATAAAGTGTAGGATATAAATTATAGGGAATTAGGAGCTCCTGATGAATTGGGACATGCTTTTTAACATCAACAAAGACAGGTAAGGTTAGGTTAGGTTAAGCTAGATTAGAATTTGAGATTGGCTTTTATGTTCAAATTCTAACCTAACCTAACTGAACATAACCTTTCTTCCCTGCTGATAAAAGGAGGTCCCAATTCTTCATCAACTCCAGAAAATTTATCACAAGAAAAAAGCCAGAATCAAACATACTGGGACTAGCAAGGGCAAGAGAAGGAGACGAACCATTAATGCTAGATCTAGTATTCACAAATAACGTTTTGGATATTGGTAATACTGAGTATTGGTCATCAAATGGTAGAGTAACCAGTGTGAGTCGTTGACAGAATATATAATCAAGGATGTTCTGCTTGCAATGAGGGAGAACCATCCAAAAGAGCAAAAATATTCGCAATCATTTTGCAAGTACTGACAGGGGAACAATATTCATCAACAAATCTGTCCAGGAGATGGACAAAATTTATTTTGAGGAATATAAGAGAATATTTAGCTGTCACATGCTACCTACCCGAATAGGAATGATTAATGCCAAAGAGAAATGAATTAGTAACGAACGTAAGAAATTTGCCCTCTTCATTCTATCAACATATTAGGAGCCAGATTGCCTCTAACTTGTCTTGGAGGAATCACATAATCCAAATTACTAAATTTGCATCCAAAAAATTGGGGGTTCTGTTTCGTTTTCGTCATTACTTTAACTCTTTACAGATAACTAAAATCTATAAAGGTCTTATCCATCTCTGCTTAGAATACTGCTCACAGATCTGGGGTTCTTCTTTTTATATTTATCTCCTTGATAGAGCTGAATCTATGGCAGTCAGACTCATTAATGACCCTTCTATTACTTCTAACCTGGATACTCTTTCTCTTCGCCGTAAGGTATCATCCCTTTCTCTTTTCTATCGCTACTACTTCCATCGCTGCACTGATGAATTGGTTGGTTAAATCCCTCCCCCACTGCCGAGGTCGTGTAAGACTCGCCAAGCAGCCTTGTCTCACAGGAACTATTTGGAAATAGCTCGTGGATTGGTTGGTGCAGTGACTGCTTCTTCCCATCTACCTCCAGACTCTGGAACTCTCTTCCTCCTTCTGTTTTCCCAAATTCTTAAAACCTATCTTCCTTCAAAAAGCGGATCTATCGTTATCTCAAGTCCTAATACTGCCATATCTCTAGGCCCTCAGTACTTTAACTAATTCATTCAGTCTGTCCTTTTCCTCTTTCCTCTGTGTATCATTGCCTCATTTCAGCCTTGTCCATAACCCATTGTTTTCCTTTGTCTTATTGTTTTCTTCATGCCCAGGCCTTTATTGATGAGGGAAGTTTTTTGCCTGTCCTGGTGTCACACTACAAAAAAAAAAAGGAAAAGGAGAGAGAGAGAGAGAGAGAGAGAGAGAGAGAGAGAGAGAGAGAGAGAGAGAGAGAGAGAGAGAGAGAGAGAGAGAGAGAGAGAGAGAGAGAGAGAGAGAGAGAGTGTGTGTGTGTGTGTGTGTGTAGAGGCAAAATGCTGGAACAGGCATGGGAGAAGAAAATGTATAAGGGGTCCCCACTTTACGTTAGGGTTCCGTTCCTGCCAGCTGACTTAAAGTGGATTTCGACTTGTCGGAACACACCTATAATTCAAACCTAGGTCTGAGGAGACTTGGGGCAGGTGAATCTGGAGAGGGAAAAGAACATACAGTACATAATCTATAGAAATACTACAGTAATACAAAGCTGTACAGCACAATATGTCGTACCTTTATCTTTCATATCTCCATTTCAGGTATATTAATGCTAATGCTCTACTTTAGAATCATTATTATCACCATATTATCATCATTAACTTTAATATTACTACTATTGTTATTACCATTACTATTATTATTATTATTATCTGTTCACTTGTTAGCTACATTTCTGCTCACTGTAAGTGTATGTATTACCCTCTTCCTTATTTGTTCAATTACATGTCTACTTATAAGTGTACTCTTAGTGTTGTAAAAGAATGGCCATTGTAAGTAAATGGAAATAAATGTCTGTTTGTTACTCGTGCGGTTGGCTTGCACACTGGAAGGAGCATTGCAAGGAATGGTAACCCCCCTCTCTAATAATTTCTGCAAACACACTGGGAAACTTTTGCTGCTTTCTCATCACCACTAGCTAGCAGCTTCACCTTGCACCCTTAGGTTATGCAAATTAGCATGACTCTTAAAATGATTAAACCAACCCCTACAGTCTGCAAACTCTTCATTTTCACTCCCTTTTCTGAGCATTTTACTATTTCAACTTTAATTTCCATGGTGATGGCTTTTCTTTTCTTCATAGCACTGCCTACCACTATGCTTGGGAGACACAGTAATATAAGAAGCGAGTGAACAAACGAGAGAGCAGATGAAAATGAGACACAATATGGCTGGTGAGTGTAAACTGAGCTGTGCTTCTTCTTCTTCTTAATATGCCGTGTGACATAGGATTCTTACAAGACGCTTAACAAACTATATTGAATAAAATCGTATTTACAACTACTGCATATGTTTGGTATTTTTTTTCAATTTCAATATAATCCTTCAATATGACCAAATTAATGTTGTTGTTGTTCCGGTTTTACGTCACAGACTCCCTTTTCTACCAAGGGCTGGGACGTTTGCCTTCTTGCGAAGGACTTGTTTTGGCAGATGTAATCGTTATCCTGAGTGCATGCCCTTGCTAACCTCAGACCGTGACGGGGCACAAACCCTCGACCTGACGCCTCAGAGTTGCGGACGGTACCACTTGAGCCACGGTGATTACAAATAACCAAATATATAAACAAATTAATAAATAAAGCCATTAACTTGATAAATATGAATACAGCTGTGCTGCTAGCTGTCTGTTTGTGTGTGTTTCAAATAAAATCTTACATACAGCTATGTGTTTGCTTTTTTTTTTTTTTTTAATTCAATATAACACTTCAACATAGCCAAATATATAAAAAATTTAGTAAAGCCATTAACTTGATAGGAACAAATACAGCAGTGCTACTAGCTGTGTATTCGTGTGTATTTCGAATAAAATCTCATTTACAGTTATCTTTTTATTAATTCAGTATAATCCTTCAATATAACCAAATTAATAAATAAAGCCATTAACTTGATAAATACAAATACAGCTGTGCTGCTAGCTGTGTATTCATGTGTATTTCGAATAAAATCGCATTTACAGCTATGTGTGTTTTTTTGTTAATTCAATATAATCCTTCAATATACAGTAATCAAATAAATAAATAAAGCCATTACTTGATAAATACAAATACAGCTGTGCTGATAGCTGTGTATTCATGTGTATTTCGAATAAAATCGCATTTACAGCTAGGTGTTTTTTATTAATTCAATATAATCCTTCAATATAACCAAATATATAAATAAATAAATAAATAAAACCATTAACTTTATAAATACAAATACAGCTGTGCTGCTAGCTGTGCGTTTGTGTGCGTTTTGAATAAAGTCGTATTTACAGCTATGTGTTTGTTTTATTTCTAAATTCAATATAATTCTTCAATGTAACCAAATATATAAACGAATAAATAAATAAAGCCATTAACTTGATAAATATGAATATAGCTGTGCTAGCTAGCTGTATATTCATTCACCCTGCTCACAAACTGTTTAGGCACGCAGTTTGAATTTACCGCATCAGGCAGGTTGGTCGAAAAATAACTTTATTAATTATTTATTGGCCTCCGATGTAAAATTGGAATGACGTTGTACGAATCAATATTCTACGGGAAGCCACTGTAAACGCCTGGCAAAATTACAAACAAAGCAAGAAATAAGTACTTAGGTAAAACGAAGAGGGCAGAGAGGGTTTATGAAAGAGATATTACCAGGCAAGCTAAGGAGAATCCCAAAGTTTTCACACCTTTGTCAAACTGAAGTTAAAGGTCAGAGATTAAGTACTGTATTAGAATATGAAAGGAAAAAGGAAAGTATTACTGAGACAAATGAAGGTATCTGAAAAAGACGTGAACAAGGATTCTTAGTTGATATTTTTAAATGAAATTATTC
The DNA here is from genome assembly GCA_037179515.1 of Halocaridina rubra. Lineage (NCBI taxonomy): Eukaryota > Metazoa > Arthropoda > Malacostraca > Decapoda > Atyidae > Halocaridina > Halocaridina rubra. The sequence continues at coordinate 99,226 of JAXCGZ010002048.1, read as the reverse complement.
CCTCCAGATATTGCATAGATGAGAGATCATGTTATGAAGACAATGATTATGAATTTTCATCAACCTATCCATAAAATGTTAAGTGATTCAGAGAGAAACACAGATGAAGATGTCTTGAATTTTTCAATTAAGATGAAAGGGAAGACATAAAGCACAACAAAACTGCGGATCAACAGTATGTACAAAACAATGCATAGCTAAAAATTCTATTTTGGCTTCTTTCGGTATTTTGTTGATAAATTAATAAAGAGATATACTAATAAATATACAAATTTCATGGCAAAACTTAGGATACGGATTTTGATAGAAAACTGAAAAACATAACATGTTTATTGGTTTCAATTGGTAAAGGGCGTTCTAGCCTAAAAAACAATTCAATAAAATAATTACTGACAAACAAATGGGGCAAAAAATATTCAAGGCTACAAGGAGTAGGCAAAATGTGATGAAATAATGACAAACATAAGATATAATACCACATCTTTTCCAAGACCTAAAAAAGGTGATGAAATTTTCCCAATGAGTGAAACTGGGAAGCATGTAAAACAATTGTCAGAAATCTTGATTGCATAATGGACTTAACAGTGGATAAACAACTATTCTATTGAAAGTGTTGTCCAAATTATACAAGACATCGTTTCAAAATACAACTAAGTATGAAAATTGAGTCTAGTAGTTAGCTGACCACAATATATTTGCATTGTGACATAAGAAAAAATAACAACTGACAAGAGTACCTCTGCTAAAACACGCTTAATTCGAAATGATGAAGTTTTATATCAATAACAGACCAAGTATAACAATGGAGAACTATTAAAATGAGTCTTCAACCTAGTAGAAGAGTTTGAACAAAAGACAAAATTTGCTGGTACAGTAAAGAAACAGAGTTGGGAAATTCCAAACTGGCAAAGTTTAATAAAAAAAAAAAATGTACTCAAGTGAAATCTTGCAATTAGGGGCTGGCTGTATATTCTATCTATTAAGAAAGCCAATAAAAAGTTCACACTTAAATATTTCACTTTATGAAGATGTAAAAACTGATGTGTAAAAAATCCTTGAAAATATCTTGAGACTGTGAAATTCTAAAATAAAATAATGGATGGATAGATATAACAGAGCAAATGAATAGATGCTGTTCATGCAAAATCAGGAAGTAAAAGATGGGTGATGGCTATATTTTGCAATATAGCCTATGAGACTTTGCAGCTATGAATTTATGGATTTTGCGGTGGCGGCCACAACATCAAAGAATAGCCCCAACGTATTCCCTGCGTGTCATAAGAGGCGAGTAAAAGTGGACGGGGCGATGGGACTGGAAATCCCCCCCTTGTATTAACCTCCCTCGAGACGTCAAAGAAAAAGGGGAGTAGAGGGGAGAGTAATTTCTCCCCAAACTATAGTTTTTTTCATTTTTTATGTCGGCTACCCCCCCAAATGGGGAAAGCAACCAAGGTAAATAGTAGTATAAGGAAAAAGTAAATGTTAATTTTCAAATCCAAGAAGTGAAATTAAAACATAATAGTCCATGCTGAAAAAAATAGTCAAGGAACTAATAAATAACACTTCAATTATGAAGTTGTTTCTTGACTGGGGTTGAAATAATCACATTAACAAACACTAAAAAAGTATAATAAATTACATGAGATTTTTTCCCTTGATGGGGGTGTGAAAGTAAATATTTGCCAAAAATCTACTAAAACATAAACAAACAATCTCTATGCAGTATTGATCTGAAGAACAATGCAGAAGACACTACAATCAAAATAAAGTCCTAAAATTGGTCAGTACTAACATACCAATAAAAAAAACAAACTGCAAATAAATGTGCTGTGGTGTTCATTTATGATCTGAAAAAGCTCCATCAAAAGTACTAGAGAGAATAAAAATTAACATCTTTAATTTTCAGATAAAAAAATAAACCCCCAAAATGCTTTAGTACCTTGTCACTAGATATTTTTGGTAGCATAAAAAAAAAAGAATAATAATAAAAAAAAAAAAAAAATATATATATATATATATATATATATATATACACTGAATGGTGTCCGGTAGATAAATCACTTGGGATGGCAGTGTTAAATTAATGAAAAGATACTAAACACCTCAACCCTCCCCACAACTCTACACTCATGTATATCTTCATCAAGAATTTTCAAGTGATCATTGTAAATACACCATCTGTAAGCCTCATTATTACAACACATCGTTGTAAAGTCAATAAACTAGACTTAGGTTAAGATTCGTTTTAAGCACACATTCTATTTTTGGACTAAACTATTTCTTTCTGATATATTTCGATGAGTTTTGAATTAATCTTTATTGCTTTCCTCGGAAATCACTACTTTTCGTGTTAGAGCTGAAATTGGTGGGCAGCATTAGATACTTATATAACCTAAACTAACCCGACCTAACTCAAATCTGAAGCCTTACATACCTCAAAAGAATGAATTTGTGTGTCTTTAAATCAGCTCTGGATATTTCAAGATGTAGTGACAACAATGATTTCTCAGGTAAGGCTGTGGAAGCGGCGCATTAAAACGAAACTTAACCCGGGGTGCATAAAACGAATCAACAACTAACTTCTGTTACTACTTACCGAACGCCTTTTAATGTCCACGACAGCCTCAAATATTTAAGTATATACACTGCTTTCACGAAAATGAAATAAAAACGTCTCACCACACTGAAATATTTAAAACCTGAATAAGACTTAAATTAAAAATAAAAGATTTATCGATCACAGCGTCGAAGTGCTCCTGGTGCCGAGCAAATGTAAACAAAGCAGTTGGTGAATGTTGACAAGAAAGTTATTTACTAACTATTCTGAAAAGTATATTATATATACATTATTTTTCAGCAGTTAAATGAAAAATTTAATTTAGAAAAATAAATTATTTGCTTAGATTAACAGTCTGTAATAAGAATCCAGTAGTTATTGCAGCTTATTCTAATTTCAAATGTTGAGAAGAATGTTTGTTTTTAATAACTATTCTGGAGTAAACGATTAAATAACTTTATCAGCATTTAGATAAAAATAAATTTAAAACTATAATTATTTTAATTAAATTAATAGACTCTAATAAGAATTATAAAGTTAAATGTTGGCAAGGATGTTCATATTTTTCACAAAAGTAAAATAAAAATAATCATATTTCATTATTTAAAGGAAAATATATAAAATAATTAAATATTCTATTAAGAATATTATTTTGTAATGATAATCCAGAACTTACTGAAGTCCATTCTAAATTATGTGTTACTATAACAAAAAAGAAAAATGGCTCATGTGATGTAAACAATCAGCTGTACATAGACGTTGAAATGTCACGCGTAAACATTCCATTGGATGTAATAAGCTGGAAGTACTAAGCAGAAAGTACTAAGGTAAACTGGGCGGAAGGTATTACATTTTTTAGTGAGTTAATTATCGTATGTATTTATCAGTAGGTAAGCTTAAGGCCAAGAGGTTTGTCACATAATGCGACTTTGGGTTAAGATTTGTTTTATGTACCCCAGGTTAAGATTCATCGTAATGCATTCCTCCATAACCTACCCGAGAAATCAGCTTTATCACCTTTTTCCGAAATGTGACGAGAGGGGGCACCTATCACTAATAGAAGAAGTGTTCTGGTACAGTATGACTCCTAGGTCAGGTCAGGATGAAAAGTCGATGCCACAGCATCTTATATTTAAATATGCATGGAGTCATCCAATGATTAAACCAGAGATTGATGGAGACGAGTCTTCTTCGGTGGGAATAGGTGAGGAAGTTTGGGTGAAACCGCCAAAGAGAGCAAAGAGGAACAGAGATGGGAAGGTTGACTTGTCAGATGTGAAGGGATAAAAAGAGATGTGTAATGGATATCAAAGAATATTCGATGTAGATGTAGGTAAAGAAAAGGATTCGTAACTGAAGGAATACTTAACATTGAGCTGTCCTAGATATATATTGTTTCGGTTTTGCGTCACGGACTCCCTTTTCTACCAAGGGCTAGGACGGATACCTTCTTGCGAAGGACTTGTTTTGGCAGATGTAATCGTTACCTTGAGTGCATGTCCTTGCTAACCTCAAACCGTGACGGGGCGCAAACCTTCGACCTGACACCTCAAAGTTGCGGACGCTACCACTTGAGCCACGGTGACTACTGTCTCATATATATATATATATATATATATATATATATATATATATATATATATATATATATATATATATATATATATAT
>JAXCGZ010002048.1:42500-92500 GCA_037179515.1 Halocaridina rubra | reverse complement strand
TGTATGTATGTATGTATATAGATATAGATATAGATATATATATATATATATATATATATATATATATATATATATATATATATTATATATATATATATATATATATATATATATATATATATATATATAGATGTGTGTATAATATATCCTAAATTAATATTTCCAGAACACAGTTGGATTGCAACAGCAAACAGTGGCGTTTATTTGCTGATGTTGCAAATGATGTCAACCATTTCTTGAAATTAGTAGCACCAGCATTACCAGTCCCTTTCATTCTAACCATGTGTGTTTCTGCCATTATGTTGTCACTGGTTGGAGTGGCTGGTGGTGCTACCAGAGCAGCATTCACTTGTCATCAGGTTTGGTAACAGTGAATTTGTAATTTGCAGTAATAGAAACTTGCTATAAATGCTTTTCTGTCACCTGGTTATGTATTAGCTGATTCTGCAAATATATTAACTTAGTTACGTATGTGGTAATATAGTATGTTTGACGTGGCAGCTAAAGCAGCAAAACATGAGCTAAATGACACCTTATGAAAATTTTATTTTTTGCTGTATGAAAGTGGGTCTTTTAAAAACACTGAGAATAAAATTTTGTTGATAATAGTCATTTTAAACCTTTTTTATTTTATTCCTTTTGATAGAATGAAGACGGTTTATTGTTCCCTGAAGAATACAGTGTTGATGTTATTAAATGCGTGATATATAGTCAGTCTTAGAGTTAGTGATGTTATGCATTTTAAGCTTTTAATGTTAAAATTTGAATGAAGAAATGCAGTCAATGTTTTTTGTGCCCCGTTGGTTGCTTTTAGAGACAATGAGTAATTTTGTTTCCGACTACTATATCTGTTTGATATATATCCTTAGGCACGTCGTGATAACATGGCGGATGTTTCAGCCAAAGATGGAAGTCAGGAGACGCTAGTAAATCTTGCTGCCCTCATTACCTCCATTACTGTTCTACCTTTCATTATATCTAGCTTTTGGTAAGCTCTCTAGTAAAATATCTGCTTTGATAAATTTGTGTATTGGTATGTTGGAAACAATGGTCTGAGAAAGAGATATGATGTGAGACTTTGTGTATAATTTGTGTTCATTGGTAAGACCTTGGTTATGTCTCACTAGGGATTGCAATTTTGTTGTCCTACGCTGTCTTGTTTTTATTTTTTTCGCAATACCTGAAAAATTTCATAGGGCCTTGAGTATGGCCATGTAAAGACTCACAGTCTTATCTTTTCAGAGCATGCCTTCTTTGTATAACCTTTATACTTCATATCATTATTTCAGCTATGTAACTTTCCACTTTCCACATTCACATATGGACAGATTATCTGCCGCTTACCTGTGTTCATTGATATTTAATTCTTGTTGATCGTATATGCAAGAAATTTAACTCATATGTATTGTGGGAAATGATAGTTGTCCAAATGGTACTGCTTCCTTGAAAAAAATGGTTCTAAAGCTAAATGATGTAATGTCTCTGTGTATTTATGAAACTATTTCAAGAACAGTTAGACCCAAAGCAGAGGATGATTAATGTATTTTCTGTGTAAATACAGTATTAGTATTTTTGAAGGAGAAAATGTGATTGTAAGTCATTTACATATTACGTTATATAATTATAATACATTCTGTATTACAAAAAATGCATACTTGTTGGGACATCATTTATTAGAATTTAATTTTATATGTGTGTTGAGAAATATAAAAAACTAAATGGATTTATGTAATCTTAGGGTTACGTGGATTACTTTCATTCTCTGTGTATTTCTACACCTCTTCACGAATTATATGGCTGTGCGCGCTGTGAAAATGGAATCCTTGAATCGACCTCGACTATTACATATTCTTCATTCTTGGTTTTCGTCTGGTGCGGTTCAAGACATTTCTCAAGCAAATCTCGCAGAGCCTCTCTTTACAGGACCCGCATTCATCCGAGGTAAGTACTCTAGGCATGCTTTCTTAAAATTTTTGTAATTAAAAGTTAAGATTTACTTTCAATATATTTTATTGATGTTCCATTAAATCTCCTTACTAAACCATAAAGGGTATGATATTTTTTGATGTACTTATTACACAATCAAAAACTGATTATCTTGTATTTAGTCATTTCTGAAGTCCCTTTCTTCAGCCATCTCATGGTTTTAATAATGGTAGATATATTGCAGTTTTGTATAAAATTACCCGGATAGCAGCATATATTTGCTTGAGTAATCTGTCTTGTGGTACATAATTGGCCAGCTCTATTACGAGGAACAAAATATAGTTTATGGCTTTATCAAGACTGTGTCTCATAGCGAAATGCTTACAGTGTAGCGTCAAGTGTATTAGAGATTTAACTTCATTCTCTTTAAAGTTGTTAGTATTGTTATTATTCCATTTTTGAAAAGGCGAGTTTCCTGTCAAAATTCAGTTTTGCACCTTTCCACCAAATGTCCCTTGCTCTTACCCATTTATTCCACTGACAGGCCTTAGTTTCATAACAAAAATAATAACAATAATAAACCTTTACTTTCATTATGCAATGGGTGTTCTGTTACAAATCTAGGAGTACACTTATAAACCACTGCTGTGGTTGGGCACCACAGTGGGGGGTTGGGGCTTGTCCCGGCTGACGAATACCCATTGTATTGTAATGGAAATAAAGGTTTATTATTATTATTATTATTATTATTATAAGTCAAAGCTTGCCGGGTTTTCAGTTCCGATATTCATCTAGGATGCTCTTCAGAACGTCAGCTGGGGCAAGTCCCAACCCCCCACTATGGTGCCCAGCAACAGTCATAACCTCCCAGTAAACAGCTTAAACTCTCGGCCTTGGATGGGAATCAATCTTCCGACCTCGTGAATGCAAAGGGGCACATATGAGAGAAAGAGGGCAAGCTGAATCTAGGCCTTAGTAAATTGGATCATGGATCTTAGGAATGAGGACTTAGATTTTGCACGAGAAAATGAGTGTCGGAAATGAGGAATTATGGGGTCAGGAACATATGAATTATTTTCACCAAATAAATGAGCTAAGTGATGATAAATATGCATCGATTGAGAGGTTTTAGTGTCAGCCCTTCCTCGAATCTTCCTAGCGCTCTAAATCTTTAGTCATACAAGTCCTTGGAAGCTGTAAAGTTACTCATGGGGGATAAAGAAGACAGACCTACATTTTCCTTGTGCATTGCATGACTTATTTATGTTCTCTTCACAGTCTGGTAAGAACCAGCCTTTATTTAACTATATTGACGAAACAAACATACTGTTTGTAGCCAATTGTGTTAGGGAGGCAGACAATGCTGTGGGGGAACCGGACCTTCTAGATACATTATACTAAAAAAGGACTAAATTTGCAATAAACTCCACAAGGAAGTAGCTTGACCTGCTTGAGATCCCGTTTATCAGAGATGAGTGGAATCAAAGAAAATTTACTGACTATATGGTAATGTGTCCCAGTAGATTCTCATTGCTGGAATTGGTATCCGGAGTAAATTTCTTAAAGTCAGGTAAAAGATCATTGCAGTTTTCATTTAGCTAAATTTTGATGTTACTGAAATTTTCATTAAGCTGTTAATACAGTATCTTTTATTTCATTGAAACACGTAATTGATGCCTAAGTCAGCTCTTAGTCTTGTTAAGAATTTTTTTATGTTTTTTGATCTTTCAAAAGATTTTTTTATGATTAGTATATGTGTTAATTTTTACGACAGTAGCGCTTCTTATTTGCAACTAGTATTACAACTCGGAAGCTAGAGAAGTTCAGTGAACATTTAGATTCAGTTATAGGCATTCTGTATTTCTCAGAGAATCCCATGATATAATTGATCATCTGTTTGTTTTCAGATATTTATGAAATCTTTATTGTTTTGGACTGTCTGTTGTGAAACTTTACAAGTATATATATTAATTTTTGTATTCCAGATTATTTTCCATTTGGCTTCAGACTTTCACTTGGAAGTTCGCTCACTGAAGCTATGCAGATTTACAAGAAAGAGAGCGATGTGAGAGATATATATACAAAAGCACTGGAAACCCTTATGGAAGATAATTACTTGGTAAATTGTCTCATCTTTGTATCCTTCGTTTTTGTTGATAAAGGAATATTTTACAATTTAGCTATACTTTTTTAACAAAAGTTTCATGCTTATGTCTCTTGTTCCTGGTTATATAGTTTTTGTTTGTTTGTCACTATTAGTCCACATTTGAGAGTGGATTCAGATGGATTGGGGTTGGTGAATTGCAGCTGGATACCTTTCTTGTCGCCCTGCCATGGACTCAAGTGAGAGGCTGTCACCTCCTGAGTCAACTACTGTATAGGATATCAAATTGAAAATATGGTTGCTATTGTATACATTAAATATGAATACTATACTTACATCGTCTTACCTTTGGTGTGGTCTATCATTTATAGAATGGGGCTGCCTTCACTACTCAGGTATAATGGTCCGACAAAGATGCTGTTTGATAATGTATATTAAACAACGTTGTAATTGCTGCTAATAATAACAATAACACAATTGGGCTATACTCATGAGAATTCAAAGTGGTGGTATCCCTTCATTGCAGTTGCGTTTATGATGTTCAGGAAGATATTTATGACCTGAGACTCAAAATCTTATGTGTGATAGAGACCTCACTAGATTTACAAGCATGCTTCACTACTTGCAGATAATTACCCTGTTGACAAGAAATGGCATGCAAGCATTCAGTATTTCTTTCTGGTACCAATAAATATTACAAGTATATGTAAATGACTGAAATCACGTACCATATTAGATATTTCATTTTGTATATTAGGGTTTTTCCCAGAAGCATCGATCTTAATGTCTCTTTCATTGTAGTAAGAGTACATGTGACAGTATGCCTGAGTAAGCAAAAAAAAACAACTAAAAATAATGATCTTTTCTTTATTTAATCTTCACTGAGCCTCTCAGCAAATGCTTTATCTCTTGTCTATGTATATGGCCCCATTCCCCTTTGTAAGGGGGGTGCCCGAACCAAAGAACATGCGTTCACCACTCAATGTTCATACAGGATATTAAAGAATTAAAGAGTCCTATGTGAGAGGAAAATGCAGTAGCAAGTTGACCCTGGGATTCCTTTGAGCATCAACCAGGAAAAGATAGATAGTTTATCTTAATTAGTGTAAATCTTTACTTTTAGGTAAGAAACCTTCATATTGGACCATTTCAGTTAATGTGGGAGACCACTCCCTTTTCATGATCATACAGTGATATGATCCGGTTCTGTGTTATGAACTCCCTTTTCTGTTAAGGGCTAGCATGGTGCCTTTTATCTTTGGACTTGTTTTGGCAAGTGTGATAGTTACCCCGAGTGATTGCCCTTTCTAACCTCAGACCAAGGCAGTTCTCATACCTACGCCCTGATAGATCAGAGTTGCGTGCAGTACAGCTCTGCCACGGAGGCCACTGTTTCTGATCTTATAAATTGATAACATTAATCGAGAGAGATTCATTTAACCAAGTGCATATGAACTCAGAAAAATATCTTGTCTTTATAGCAACTTTACATGTTGGCTTGTAACTGTTCATCCCATCCCGTACCCTGATACTATGTTAATTTGCATTACGCCAGAGCCTCTCTCTCCTTTCCAAAGTTTTTTATTTATATTTTGTATTCATATTCAGAGATCAGGAAGTGCAAAGAGCAGAGTATTCCAATATACTGTATAGGTTCTTGTGACATTTGTTGATATATGTGATGTGTTTTCAGTTGGTTTCAGATGTAAGGCAAAGACACTTCTTTGTTATTTATCGTCGAGAAATAACACCTCATCAAGAACTAGAAGCATTTTTCACGGCCTACTTAACGGTTCTCAACTATGCTCACTTCAAAGAGGTAAGATTCATATAGTTTCCTATATAGAAAAGCACATTGGATGCCATGTATTAGGCTGGCCTATGGCACTAACCATCCTTTGCAATATTACAGCTGAAGGTCTTTTAGACGTAAATAGTGCTGTCCTGGACAGCTCGATGCTTTAGTCTTCCTTCAGTTATGGATCCTTTTCTATGCCTACATCTACACAAAATATTCTAGCTTACACATCTCTTATTAGTCCTTCACATCTGACAAATCACAACACTTCCCATCTCTTTCTCTTTGCTTCATGTTTCTTTATACCCAAGCTCAATGAAGGCAAGTTTCTTCACCCATCCTTGTGATTACCTAGTTTTGTTTACGGGAAAGAGCCCAAAGCTCGTATCTTCCCGTCTCCTGATCGGTTCCATTTTATACTTAGTGATACCCATTAAAAGAAAATAAAAGAACAACTTGTATGAGTAAAATTCCCATAGTTTTATTCTCCCTAACACTTAGAATTAAGTAACTTAGGCATATTGTGAATCGAGTTAGCCACTATTTCTTGTGATGTCTAGATTCATCGTATATATACTGTATATATAAATTTTTTACACTGACAAGGCTTTCTTATTTATCATAGTCTGTGTTTCTTTGACGTACTTATTAAGTTTCTTTTACACATTCTCATTATTTAATATGTATTAGGCAATATAAGTTGAGAGCTTGCTTTCTCCCCTACTCCAGAAATATATAAATATAAGGAAAGAAATCTTGGGAAACACATTTAGAGATAACTACTTGAAACAGAACCAATTGATCTTGCTATGAGAGGAAGTGTAGGTTTTATAGCTCTAAATGAATCTCGGTTTATGTGTTGCTACCCTGAAAATGTTTAATTAGTCTTAATATGTGTTTACAAACAATATTTCATAAAAAATATTTTTATTGTATTTTAATGTTATGTAATTGTGTTGACAAACAACTTTTATTACAGAATATGATGATAGCTTTAGAACATGTTGCCAGAGGCATTTCGGCTCACACGTCCACAAGCGACATGGTCGCATCCGTGAGGATTCTTGCAAAAAAAGCCTTTCCAGTATTTTTGCAGAATATTCAGGAAAAAGGTTTGCTAGTAGGCTCAGATCACAGAATGATAAACGATTTAAATTTCAAGGACCACTACTAATCATCTTTATGTTTATGTTGCCCTTTTATTAAGACTTTGTAATTAGGCATGTTGATACTTTACTATATATTTCTTAGTACTGTATAGGTAGTTGTTTTTAGTTCTTGTTCATAGGTTAATGAAGATATTATATCCCATATTTACCAGATGATAGAAGCATACGCAACCAGCCAAAAGTGGGTGCTATGACTCAGTAAAAGTACGGAGTTTTAATGTGCATTTAATATGTGGACTTCCCAATTTTAGCATTTACAACTTAACTTTAGAGGCCTATTCCAAATATGAACACTATTAGGAATATACAAATATGTTATATATTCTTCTATATGAATCTAAAATTACGACCTCTTATGTGCATGTGCATATTTTTATTTCCTTTTATATTTTTCTGCAATGTTGGAATTTATAGTAAGTATATTTATATATATATATATATATATATATATATATATATATATATATATATATATATATATATATATATATATATGTATATGTATATGTATATGTATATGTATATGTATATATATATATATATATATATAGTAAGGAAGCCCATCAGTGAAACAAAACTTATAAAACAATGCTATATTTCGGATCCTAACTGGATCCCTTCTCAAGCACAACTGAGACAAAATAACAAAGAAGGGGGAGACATAAACAAAAGGACTCATGAGACCTGAGGGATTAAAAAAATTTTTTGATAACAGGACAGGTCTAATCCAAACGAATTATCCTCAACCAAGAAGCCACCAAGATCATTAAACCATTAACAAAGAAAAATGTTAATCCTTAAAATGATAAATGATCTGAAAGAAGATAGCCCCCACCATATGTCCCAATAGATTCTGTACTTAATTTCCTTGCTAAGAAACTTGAAACCTTTAAAAAGGATTTCCCCTTACCCATAGCAAAAATTATCAAATTAATCAGACTCTGCGTGAGTACTAATGTCTTTTCTTTCAATGGCAATTTTTATAGGCAAAAGTTCGGTTGTAGTATGGGAAGTCCTTTGTCTCCAATTTTAGCCAATTTGTATATGGAATATTTTGAGACTGAGCTTCTGAGAGAAATCAAACCTCCCAACATGATTTGGCTGCGCTATGTTGATGACATTTTTAGTTATTGGGATGATGCTTGGGGTACCTTTAACGAATTTGTAGCACAACTAAATAGTTTAGTTCCTTCCATTAAATTTAAAGTAGAATGGGAAAATGAAAACCAAATGCCTTTCCTTGATGTCCTCATTGTTAGAGATACTTGGGGTTACAACTTTAAAGTCTATAGAAAATCCACCCACTCTGCGTCTTATGTGCACTTTTATAGTTATCATGAAGAAAAAGTAAAATTAGGTATAGCTTCGAATTTATTCCTTAGAGCCCTCCGGATTTGCAGCTCCAATTATTTAGAACATGAAATTCAAACGGTTTATTCTCAGCTTGACCAACTTTGTTATCCTCCCTTTTTCTTAGACAAAGCTCTGCAGAAAGCTAAACAGGTTTTTTACAATCCTCACAGGACCCCCAAAGAGAATAATTTCAACAAAATCCTCCTTCCTTTTCACCAAAAGCTAGGCGTCATAAATGATACATTAGGTAAACAGTCCCCATTCACTTTTAACTATCCCACTACTTTAAGAAAAGAATTAGTTAACGTTAGCCAAAATAAAAAAGAAGTTAATGCAGGAGTATACCAAATAAGCTGTAATGATTGCAATAGAGTGTACATAGGACAAACAGGCCGCTCTCTATCCCAGAGAGTCTTAGAACACAAGAGAGCAGTAAGATATAATCAAGAAAATTCAGCTATTTTTACCCACATCAATGAACATAATCATCGGATTGATTGGAGTGGTGCCACTATGCTATTTAAAAGTACCTGTCAATTCAAACGGAAAATTGTGGAATCTTCCCTCATTGAAATGAAGGACAATTTTAATCTATCTAGGGGGCAATGGACCCCTGACATAATTGATAAAGCCCTCCTGAAGCGCTGCCTCAACGAAGTTATCCCTCAAGATAAGCCCCCAACCAGATTAATATTCTTTTAATTATAATTATATGGTGGGGGCTATCTTCTTTCAGATCATTTATCATTTTAAGGATTAACATTTTTCTTTGTTAATGGTTTAATGATCTTGGTGGCTTCTTGGTTGAGGATAATTCGTTTGGATTAGACCTGTCCTGTTATCAAAAAATTTTTTTAATCCCTCAGGTCTCATGAGTCCTTTTGTTTATGTCTCCCCCTTCTTTGTTATTTTGTCTCAGTTGTGCTTGAGAAGGGATCCAGTTAGGATCCGAAATATAGCATTGTTTTATAAGTTTTGTTTCACTGATGGGCTTCCTTACTATTTAGTGCTGTATGCTAACAGTTTGTACTTATATATATATATATATATATATATATATATATATATATATATATATATATATATATATATATATATATATATATATATATATATATATATATATATATATATATATATATATATATATATATATATATATATATATATATATATATATATATATATATATATATATATATATATATATATATATATATATATATATATATATATATATATATATATATATATATATATATATATATATATATATATATATATATATATATATATATATATATATATATATATATATATATATATATATATATATATATATATATATGACTTATAATTACTAAGTCAGGGCACTACCAACTACACACCACAGAAGGTTAAAAGGAATCCAACCTTATAGCTTATATCTACTATACTTAGGAATGAACACATTCTATCTGAATGCCACTATATTCACATTACAGATTAATGTGCTTATTTGGTCATTGCATGGCCCGAATGAGATTGGGAATTGAATTAAATGCAAAAACGAAGCCACAAGAGAGGTTGGGGAATCTGTAATGTGAACATAGTGGCATTCAGATAGAATGCGTTCATTCCTAAGTATAGCAGATATAAGCTATAAGGCTGGATTCCTTTTAACCTTCTGTGGTGTGTAGTTGGTAGCGCCCTGACTTAGTAATTATAAGTCCTAGGTTCGATTCTCGGTCGGGGTAAAAAATTATTCATATATATATATATATATATATATATATATATATATATATATATATATATATATATATATATATATATATATATATATATATATATATATATATATATATATATATATATATATATATATATATCCCCTATACAGTATGTTACAGAGGATTTGCAGGTGACTTTATATGATTGCAAAAGATATATATATATATATATATATATATATATATATATATATATATATATATATATATATATATATATATATATATATATATATATATATATATATATATATATATATATATATATATAGATATATATATAGATATATATATAGATATATATATAGATATATATATATATATATATATATATATATATATATATATATATATATATATATATATATATATATATATATATATATATATATATATATATATATATATATATATATATATATATATATATATATATATATATATATATATATATATATATATATATATATATATAAAGTAAATATTTTTTGCAATCCTATAAAGACCTGCCAATCCTCTGTAACATATAGGGGAGAATATCAGTATGATTAATCAGTTGTCAAATATAAAACCTCAAACATCTGGAAATAATGTTGTCATATTACCTACCGCAATTATATAATATCTTTTGATAGTATTGTGCCCATCTTGTGGATTTCAAAATCCACTGAGCCCCTTGAGGCAGTGTATGACTTATATATCTTCTCAAAGCGAAGCTTCCAGTTGAAGTTAATTGTTCCCGCAATTGATACTATGACACTTTAAACTTTACAGTATATTATTTGTTGTAGCAGGCAATGGATAGGTACTGAATTTCCGCACTATGCAAAAGACACTGTTTAAGCAGTAAGGATGGGAGAATCTCTCATCAAGATAGTTTTGCTTTTAAGAAAGCTGCTAGACAACTAGGTACATATTGTCTATCATCGTGTAGTATAATAGTTGTATTGTTGTCATTTAAAGAGAAGGATTCTTGTTATGAAACTGCGGAAACAGACAGTCATAAAATTGTAAGCTCGTGCTCCAATGTATTGAGTTATATTCTGTTAGCATTCCAAATCCTGTTCAGTGTATAATGATGGTTTTATTACTGTCTCCAGTAGCATTAATATTTTTTCTCTCTGTCTCAAGTATCATTAATATTTTTGTCCTTTTGATATTAAAAGAGTATTTAGTAATATTCATTTCTTTGCCAGGTTATTAGCGCATTATTTATGTTGTCTTCTAGCCAAAAATTCCGCAATGCTATTTGTAGTGATGAGTCTTAGTAATCTTTCTTAATTGATGTTAACGTATTAGATAACAAGCCGCTTATTTTATATATTTTTACTTCCCCATTTCAGGATGGAATACCAACAAACTGTTGCTCGCTGCGGATGAATGGCGAATTCAGTGATACCCATTAAGTGTGTGCATATTGCACCTTACAACTGAGTGTAAATATTATAATTCCTGTGATGAAAATGCTAATTATTCGAAGGAATAGTGAGGAGTTGAAGCATTTGCACCCAGTTACTGTGGGACTGAGCTGTGATGCACATATGTAAGTCATGAAGTAGCCTGTTTGATTTTGCATACTGTTTTCACATACTGTTGTTTTTTGCAGCTTATCACAATTATACCTTGAAGCTTTTTCTCGGGACCAAGTGTAAGTTATACAAATAGCAGATCTGTATAAGAATTCCTCTTATATTTTTGGTATAAAATGTCCATTTTTCTTTAGTTTTCATGGTCAGGATTACTGTGAAAACTAGAAGATGCTCACATATTCTCTGCAATATAAGATTTATGTATATTCGTCTATAGTGTAAAACTATAGTACATTAATTTTAAGATTATAAATGTATTTCACATTGTAAAATGTGGCAGTGATGAAAATATGTTTCTAGCCATGTGAAAAGTGATTTATTTAATAGATATCCTTCTAGTCTCGGGAAATTGACCCTTAGCTTCATATAATAATCTTCAGGAATGAAAAGCATGAGCGTACAAATCTATGGATGTCTTGATGAATGCCTAGATGGAATTATGTTTGAATGTATATATGGAAGAATGCATAGATGTATGTATGGGAAAATGTATGGATGCACGAAATCATGGAGGAATATGTGGATTTATTTATTTGTATATGTATGTATAGAGGAATATGTAAATTAGTGGTCAACCTGGGGGGGCCATGGGAAAAATTCAAGGAGGCCATTGCTTTATTTTTCCCCCCAATTCTTAAGGGGCTGATTAAGATTTCACAGGTCTAATACTTTGCATTATTTAGGTTTCGCTTTTCAACCTTATTTGTGGGGGAACAAAGGAGAAAATGGAAGGGTGGCAACGAGCATGTTGAATATTCCTGAAAGGGGTAAGGGAGTGAAAGGGTTGAGAATCACAGGTAAAGCTGTATGTATGTACTGTATAAATAGATAGACGAATGTATAAAAGAATGTATTGGTGTATATAAGAGTACATAGATAGTTAGTTTGGTTATTCATATGGAGTCGAATATAGCCTACAACTTTAGAAACAAGAAAATGGAAAATTGTCAATAATATTCTCTCTCCATAAATGGTCACAATATTAGTTACTCTAATCTAACAAGATGCAAAATAGCACACACATGAATTAGTAAGATAAAGATTCATAAAATAATCTATCTCTTTACATAATAATTATAATCATCTAGTCTTGACAAAGTTTATTTTTGCATATGACTCAGATATTAGTTGTCTGCATTTCATTTTACACCTCTACAAGCTTAATGATATTAGACATTTGAGCAATTTATTTTGCAGAGATTTTGTTCGAGCTTAAAAGACTGTTTGTACTTCTAAGATTACCAACAGCTAAATTCACTTGAAATAAATAAGTAAATACTAGCTAAAAGGCAAGAGAGAGAGTTAATCTCCAAAGAAAATGCCTCATTTCTCTAGTGCAAGGATTACCAACCTTTTTAGACTTGAGGCGCCCTCATGAAGAAGGCTTTTGAAATCGAGGGCACCCTTGATAGCAATATAATTTGTATTTTTAATTGAAGGTGAACCTGCTGTATTGAAGTAATGGAATATTCAGTTCCTAAGTACTGAACATCCATGCATCAACTCTCTAAGTCCAAAGCACATTACGATTCCAAGTTCTGTGGTACCCCTAGCCCATATTGTAGCACCTCAGGGTGCCTTGGCACCCCTGTTGAGAATCACTGCCTTAGTGAGTTGATAAATCACTCACAGATACTCTCCATAACACTGAACCATAAAGGAAGAGCTAATTATGGAAGTTCTAAATATTTTGCAATCCAAATTCTGTGGCACTCCTAGCCCATCTCGCTGCGACCCAGGGTGCCTCGACACCCCTGTTGGGAATCACTCCTCTAATGAGTAGATAAATCATTCACAGGTTCTTTCCAGAACACTGAGCCATAAAGAAAATGCTAACTAAGGCAACTCCAACTGTGTGGAGCTTTGTGTCCCATTTAACCCTCCAATGAAAGGACATCTCAGGCATATTAGTTTTTCAACTTGGAAATAATGACTAAAAGAATATCATATCGTAAATGGGGTATTAATTTTATGGAAATGAACAGTTATAAGGGTAAAACAGTATTTAATAGTAAAAGGAGATTACAAAGACTTTTATGTGTCCCAGCTTAGAAACAAAAAGTAAAAATCAATTATGTTGTGAAAAGGGTTATTAAAGGAAACATAGTTTATGTGATAGAAAACTTCATAATTAATTACAAAGTAAGATTTCGAAGATACAGCAGAAACTACTCTTGCAAGGAACGTGAATTTGAAGGAAATGTACATATGCAAGGGATAGAAAACTTCAAAAAATGGAATAGTAAAACTAATATAGAATTACATAATATAGAGACATTGATTTGAATGGCTTGAACAAAGGTAATGGATAGAAAACTTTTTTAAATCGAAACCTTAAGATGAAAACAGTTTCTAAAATAAGATCTCTCGGAAATTGGAGTATTACCCTGAGGGGCATAAAGAGATACAATGGAAAGATATTCGGTTGAAAGGAGTAGAAAATGCAGCCATTATACTAGAATTTTCGTTGGACTACAAGTGATGCCGTTAAAAGGGTGGCACCTGCATTAGGGCCCCTCTCTGTATAAGAAAAATAACTACTGTTGGAAAGGCAGAACTCCTAGGCAACACCTGATTGAAGCTTCAACCTAAGTAAATCATGAAATTTGTATTCTCGTCTGTAGAGTCATATTCATAATAGTGTACTTGACATATTTCTTGTCCATAGTTAACGTTTTTTATCCGTATTTTCTCATTAGATATATTATTTGTCATGGGAACATGAGCTAACTGTCTGCTCTTCATGTCCTGCAATTACCTGGAAGAAAAAGAACATAAACAAGAAAGGGTCATTTTGTCTCGCAATTTTTATTTTATATTAAGTGATAATCAAGGTGTTATTGAAAAGGGCTTCTCATCTGCCCAGACTCCTCAAATGGTAATATTTTTTCCCGTACAAGATATAACATATCAGGTAGGGGCCCCCATAGCTCTGTGGTAAAATGCACTAATCGAAAAGTGACTGATGCGTGTTCGACCCCTCTGAAAAATGATTTGAAGGCCATCCAGCCTTAATTCCCCAGCTCCAACATGTCTGTGTCGACCTTTACTCAGATGGGGATTAATTATGACGCTAACATTGCTTTGAATGGATTGAACAAAGGTAATGGATAGAAAACTTTTAAATCGAAACCTTAAGATGAAAACAGTTTCTAAAATAAGATTTCTCGGAAAATGGAGTATTACCCTGAGGGGCATGAAGAGATACAATGGAAAGATATTTGGTTGAAAGGAGTAGAAAATGCAGTCATTATACTAGAATTTTCGTTGAACTACAAGTGATGCCGTTAAAAGGGTGGCACCTGCATTAGGGCCTCTCACTGTATAAGAAAAATAACTACCGTTGGAAAGGCAGAACTCCTAGGCAACACCTGATTGAAACTTCAACCTAAATTGTTCCGGTTGTACGTCACGGACTCCTTTTTCAACCAAGGGCTAGCACGGTTGCCTTGTTGCGAAGAACTTGTTTTGGCATATGTAATTGTTACCCTGAGTGCATGCCCTTGCTAACCTCAGACCATGACGGGGTGCGAACCCTCGACCTGACGCCTCAGAGTCGTGGACGCTACCGCTTGAGCCACGACGACTACTTGAAACTTCAACCTAAATAAATCGTGAAATTTGTATTCTCGTCTGTAGAATTTCATATTCATAGTAGTGTACGTGACATATTTCTTATCCTTAGTTAACGTTTTTCATCCGTATTTTCTCATTAGATATATTATTTGTCACGGGAACATGAGCTAACTGTCCGCTCTTCGTGTCCTGCAATTACCTGGAAGAAAAAGAACATAAACAAGAAAGGGTCATTTTGTCTCGCAATTTTTATTATATATTAAGTGATAATCAAGGTGTTATTGAAAAGGGCTTCTCATCTGCCCAGACTCCTCAAATGATAATATTTTTTCCTGTACAAGATATAACCTATCAGTGGGGGCTCCGATAGCTCTGTGGTAAAATGCACTAATCGAAAGGCAACTGATGCGTGTTCGACCCCTCCGAAAAATTTTTTGAAGGGCATCCAGCCTTAATTCCCCAGCTCCAACATGTCTGTGTCGACCCCTACTCAGATGGGGATTAATTATGTTCTAACTGGTGCCATTTACCATATGAATGTTTTACTTATGGATTATATATGGCTGTAATGGGTAAAGTTTTACAATTGGATCCATCTGATTTTGGAGGAAAAATAATGTTCTTGATGTGTTTCGAATGAATTTGACCTTGAAAGTCGTCGGAAGATATATGCTAACCTAACCTAAAAATAGAAATTTAGGAGTTTGCAAGGTCACATTCATTTAAAAACAAAAAATCATACTAAAAATCTCATAAATTACTATTTTCAGGAAGGTTAAGTTAGGCTAGGATTGGTTTGAATGAATGACATTTTCCAAGGTCACATTCATTCAAAACGCATCAAAAATTATAGGAAAAATATAATTTTCACCCCAATTTGAGATGAGTCCAATTGTAAAATATTACCATATTAGAAAACCAGGTTTTTATTATTCTCCAACTAAAAGTTATAAAATCGTTTGATAATATATTTTTATAAATATCTAAGACATTAGCAATGGAATGCATAATCCCATTGTAATGTAGTCGATGTATGGTGTGGTATCCAAGCTGGGTGTTTTGGTGTTGATAATATTGTTCAGCCATCTTGAGCAGCAATAATTGTAGGCTAGTTGATGGTACTGAGTGCATTCACTGTAAATTCTGTGCATAGAGTTAGTGTACTGTATAGTGATTAGAACTCGAGACTGTTATAACATGAATACTACAGCTCAAATTCCTGGAGGCCTCTGGGGAGCCATAGTAACTCATTTGTTATATCACTGGACTCTGGAAGTGATAGACATTTGTTCGATCCCACTGTGGAATGTTTGAAAAGACGTTCAACCTTAATTCCCTAGCTTCAGCTTGGGAATAATTGCTACACATAACATGAAAAAAATAATTCTTGGAAACCATCTACAACCAGCTAACTACCTAACTTAATATTTTTGAAAGACTGCAAGTAGTAAACAGCAATATCCATAGGGTGAAAATTAAGAGAGTGAGAAAGGTGTTGTGGATCAGGAAAAATGTAACTGGTGAGTGAAACCTATATAAATTAGGTAGATTGGATGTCTGAAAAGAATGGACAAAAATAGATTCATGAATGGAATTCATAAATTGCGTATACCAGGAATTCAAACTTAAAGCATTCCAGGGAGGAGATGGATGTGATGCCCTATCCAGGAAAGACTTTGACATCCATAAGGACGAGAGGTGTTCAAGAGATAGAATGAGTTTGTAGAAAGTGATGTACAACCTACTCTGATATAAACACGTACACAAATACCTATATCCAATGCCCATGTATGCGCTTATACACATTCATGAATTCATATATATACCCTTATTTACATGCTTACTCTCTTACATACACATTTACTGATGCGTATGTACATACGTATGCACTTGTACCCTCATGCGTTCGCATATTCACAGATGTCCTTTCAGAAGGGGTCCATGCTTGTGAATCCAGGTGCGTGTGTTGGTTATATTTGCCCTGTACTTTAATTTCTGCTCTTGACCCCTCCACACTTTATCCAAGAAAGAATCAAATTTTGCTACTGTTTCTGCATTCATTGCCCACTCTGGTAACGCATTCCAATTTTTCACTATTTTGTGCTGGAAAGAGCTCTCTCTCAGATTGAGCTTTGTCCTTCTCTTTTAAAGATTTTGTTTGTATTACCACCTGTGTTATTTTCCTCTCTCATTTGGAAGAGTCCCTCTGTATATTCATAATTTTTGTTGGTGATAATCTTAAATGCTTCTATCTGATCACTACGAGATCTTCTGTAAGCCAGTGTGGGCAGGTTCAGCTTTTGCAATCTTTCTTCATAGGGGAGGTTTTTCAATCGACGCACCAGCTTTGTAGCTCGATGTTGTACGTTTTCAAGAGCCTCTGTATCCTTTAAAAATTTATTAATTTTCTCTGCTAAGTGGTCTGAGCATGTTATTTTGTCATCCACAATACTTCTATATCCTTTTCTGCACTGGTGTTTGTAATGTCTTTAAACAAAACATAGTCATGATCCTCAACGTTAGACCTCCTCACTCATATATATATATATATATATATATATATATATATATATATATATATATATATATATATATATATATATATATATATATATATATATATATATGAGATAGATAGAGAGATTTATATATATATATATATATATATATATATATATATATATATATATATATATATATATATATATATATATATATATATATATATATATATATATATATATATATATATAATATATATATATATATATATATATATATATATATATATATATATATATATATATATATATATATATATATATATATATATATATATATATATATATATATATATATATATATATATATATATATACTTACATATATATATATATATATATATATATATATATATATATATATATATATATATATATATATATATATATATATATATATATATATATATATATATATATATATATATGCATACAACAATATATATATATATATATATATATATATATATATATATATATATATATATATATATATATATATATATATATATATATATATATATATATACATACATACATACATACATACATACATACATACATACATACATACATACATACATACATACATACATACATACATACATACATACATACATACATACATACATACATACATACATACATACATACATACATACATACATACATACATACATACATACATACATACATACATACATACATACATACATACATACATACATACATACATACATACATACATACATACATACATACATACATACATACATACATATATATATATATATATATATATATATATATATATATATATATATATATATTGCTCCTCTTAAATTTTTAACTGTTTCGAGTGATTAAGTGCTTAGTGGAAAACTTTACCATAATTTCCATAAATCTGAAATCCTGCAGAGTATTGTGAGTACAAGAACTTATATTTGTTGTAAGACGAGACTGTTCATATTAAAGGAAAAAAAATTGAGAACTTTTTCGTGAGGAGAGAGAGAGAAGCTGCCGTCCAGTTCTGCCTTGAGGGAAATCTAGAAGAGTTGCCAGAGGTGGAGCCATCACATCACATTACCTAATTTTTTGTGTAAACTGGGGAAAGCTCTTAAGCCGTTTACCTGATCCTGTGGTTCTATATATTGTTAAAATCAGTATCCTTCCCATTTATATTAACTAGTTAGTTTGATACACGAAAAAATTGAATAATAAAAGAAAAAAAATTACCAAATACCCACCTGTCAACAGTACTGAGTTAAGTTGCCAAGTAGTAGAGCAGTCTTATTTTCTTCATTTTTTTTGCTTTTCTTTTAGCTTTCTCTTTTACTATTTTGTTTTTTTGTATATATATTGAGCTAAATGTAAAGTCTAATCCCGTGATAACATATCTTGGTTAGCAAGTCAGTTTATCAGTTAGGAAGAATATATAACAGAAACAGGTGGGTGCCACCTCAAACAAATTCGAATTTTCCTTCAGGTTTGACTTTTGTTTTTCTTTTTCTTTTTATACTTAAATTACCATGGTCAAGTTTTTAAGTTAAGATGTGTGTTACCAGAAAGGAGACAAACTGAGTCACTAAATAGCACTTATATGGAGATATAAAAATTCTGTGTGCAGCTAAATTAGAAGTTTTTCTCTTTTCTTTTGTTTCCTCTTTCTCGTCTTCTTTCTATATTCTGTGAGAGGGAGAACATAAAAATGAAGCCATCTCTGTCCCAAACCTCTCCCACCCATGGGTCGGGAGAAGGGGTAGTCATCAGGGGACTTAAACAGAGAATCAAGAAGTTAGAGGAAATGGTTATAAGCCTTGATGATAAAATTCGGAATATGGATGGAGAAATGAAAGAGAATGAAACACTCAGAGAACAAATAAGATCTTTGGAGGAAGCAAATAAAGCACAAGGGCAGGAGAGAAAGGAACTAGAAAAAAGAATAAAGAAGCTGGAAGGGGAAAAGAGTCAACTAGAATCTAGAATTTCTAAACAAGAAGATAAAAACAAACAGCTGAATGACAACCTAAAGGAATTAGATGTTAGTTCACTGCTCTCTTCTGAGAGAGACGAGATTGCTGCTTGGAATGTTCAGATTAAGGAAAACATTGAACAGTTCAGAAAAGAGTTCCAGGAGCTGAATATGGAAAATGATGCCATGAAAACGTCCTTTGCTGATGCACTAAAGGGGAATGTGGCAGTAAAAGAGGCTGTAAAGGTGGTGGCACTGGAAAACATACAAACAGTTGACTATAAAGAGACAGTAATCGAAAAAATGAAAGACGTTGTGATGGAAAGGGCAAACCCACTCATCAGACAGGCACTTGATAAGGAGAAGACAGTGGTAATCTCAGGCATAAGTGAATCCCAGGAGCCAACATGGCAGGGGAGACTTGAAGAAAATAAAGCTAGCGTTGTAGACCTGATAAGAAAGCTTGGAGTAGTATGTGGTCCTGAGGATATTGTAAACATACACCAACTAGGTAAATATTCGAGGGAAGGAAAGCCGAGACCAACAAAAGTAACCTTTGAGAGAGGGGAAACATGTAGGGAAATATTGTTGAGAAAAAAAAGTCTAAAAGACCTTCAAGAATGCAAAGAAGTGTTCATTAGACAATACAGAACACAGGAAGAGATGGGAAAGATCAAAAACTTGTTGCAAGAGGCAAGAAGGTTAAATGATGAAAGAAACGAAGAAGAGAAGAAAAATTTTCGTTACAGAATACTTCCAGACAAAGGGGAGATAAAGAAGATAATGACAGAAGATCAGGGGATGGGGCCTCATTAAGATTGTTATACACAAATGCTGATGGATTAGCTGGTAAGGCAGTAGAATTAAAAGATAGGATTCACAACAGTAAGGCAGATATAGTAGCAATTACAGAGACTAAGTTGAGTGAGGACATAAACAGTGTCACAGTTTTTCCTAAGGGCTTCAGAATACTAAGGGTTGAAAGATCTGAGAGGACTGGTGGAGGGATAGCACTGCTCATAAGTGAGAGGATTCAAGTTGAAGAAATAAACTTGGCTATAGAAAGTGAGTTCAGGGAATTTCTTGTTGCTCGCATAAATACTGGGTCAGAGAGCATTATAATAACTGTTGTATACAACCCACCAAGGAACCAAAATAGGCTTGAAAT
The DNA here is from genome assembly GCA_037179515.1 of Halocaridina rubra. Taxonomy (NCBI): domain Eukaryota; kingdom Metazoa; phylum Arthropoda; class Malacostraca; order Decapoda; family Atyidae; genus Halocaridina; species Halocaridina rubra. The sequence continues at coordinate 71,512 of JAXCGZ010002048.1, read as the reverse complement.
TTATGAGGAAAGTCATATAGGTACTATTGAAGTCATAAACTCAGTTGTTAACATGGCACGGGAGAAAAAATGTAGGATTTTGATTATGGGAGACTTTAATCATAAAGAGATAGATTGGATAAATCTTGACCCACACAGTGGTGAGGACTCATTTGGGGCAAGATTCCTAGATTGCGTACAAGGGAATTTCCTACACCAACATGTAATGGAACCAACAAGAGCCAGGGGTGGGGATGAGCCATCACTACTTGATCTAGTGTTCACAGATAATGTGTTGGATATTGAAAAAATTGAGTATGAACCACCAATTGGAAAGAGTGACCACTGTGTGTTGTTGGTGGAGTATATCATTGAAGACATTCTTCCTGAGAGTAGAGGCACTGAGGACATGAGGAGGAACTATCCGAAAGGAGATTACATCAAAATGAATGAGCTTTTTGCAGTTATTGACTGGAGAACCTTATTTTACAACAAATCTGTATAAGAAATGTATGACATCTTTTGTGAGAAATATGGGAAGATAGTAGATTGCTGCACACCTGTCACCAAAGTAGGTGTAATTCATGCCAGAGAGAAATGGTTCGATAATGGGTGTAAAAGAGCTAAGGAGTGGAGAGACAAATGCTGGAAAAGGTATAGGAGGAGAAAAAACATAAATGCCTGGCAAACCTACAAAAGAGCAAGAAATGACTACCTAAGTAAAAGGAGAGAGGCAGAGAGAGATTATGAGAGGGACATCACCAGGAAGGCTAAAGAAAATCCCAAGCTTTTCCACAGCTTTATCAGAGGAAAACTGAAGGTAAAAGAACAGGTTTTAAGGCTAAAGAGAGCGGATGGAAGCATCACTGAGACGGACGAAGAGATCTGCAAAGAATTGAACAAGGAGTTTCAGTCAGTATTTACAGTAGAAAATACCCCACCCCCTCAGATTGCAGTGATAGAAGCTCAAGGGCCGGTATTAGAGAACATCAACCTTACAGCCACAGAGGTATGCAAAGCGCTGATGGATTTAGATGTTCATAAAGCTACAGGTCCTGATGACATATCCCCTCATGTGCTTAAAAAATGCGCAAACACAATATCAGTGGCACTAAGTATCATATTTAAGGAGTCACTGGAGTCGGGGGAGATTCCAAGATGCTGGAAACAAGCAAATGTGATACCTATCTTCAAAAAGGGAAGGAGGGATACGGCTCTGAACTATAGACCAGTTTCCTTGACCAGCATAGTTTGCAAACTTATGGAGAAACTACTAAGGAAACATATCTCTCTTCACTTGGAATCCTTCAACTTTACGTCAGTGAGGCAACATGGCTTCAGAGAAGGAAGATCAACAGTAACAAACTTATTAGAATTTTATGATGAGGTAAGCCAAATCTTACAGGAAAGAGAGGGCTGGGCAGATTGCATATTCCTAGACTTCCAGAAAGCGTTTGACACTGTTCCACATGGGAGACTTATTAGGAAGCTGCAATCAATGGCTAGAATAGGTGGAAATGTCTTGGAATGGATAAAAACTTACTTAGAAGGAAGGGAACAGAGGGTTAGAGTAAGACACTCAGTGTCTGAATGGAGAAGAGTTAGTAGTGGTGTTCCACAGGGTTCAGTTTTAGGGCCACTTTTGTTCCTTGTATATGTAAATGACCTACCAGAGTGTGTAAATTCATTCATGAATATGTTTGCAGATGATGCAAAGATTGTGAAGAAAGTAAAGAACGAGAACAATGGTAGAGAACTTCAGGAGGATCTAAATAATCTGCATGAGTGGTCAGAAAAGTGGCTAATGAAATTCAATACCTCAAAATGTAAGGTAATGAGAATGGGTAGAAGTGCAAGAAGGCCCAAGCTTGACTACTCGGTGGCTGGAGTACAACTTCAAGAGACAGAAAATGAGAGAGATCTAGGAGTAAACATACTGGCAGATTTGTCTCCAGAAATACATATAAATGGCGTAGTAAGGGCAGCATATGCATTCTTATCAAATGTAAGGGTAGCCTTCAGGCACATGGACAAGGAAATATTCAGAAATATTTATGTAACCTATGTGAGGCCAAAACTTGAATATGCAGCCCCCTTTTGGAATCCGCACTTGAAAAAGCACATAGCTAAGCTTGAAAAAGTTCAAAGACATGCCACGAAACTGGTGCCAGAAATACGCAATCTCGGTTATGATGAGAGGCTGAGGGAATTAGACTTGCCATCACTCGAAGCTAGAAGAGTAAGGGGGGATATGGTGACAGTCTTTAAATTCCTTCATGGTTATGATAGAGTGGATAGGGATCGATATTTCGATATGGCTGGCTCTAGAACTAGAGGTCATAGTTTGAAGCTTCGTAAGAAAACTTCTTTGCAGGATGTAAGGAAATACTTTTTCAGTGTAAGAGTAGTTAATAATTGGAATTGGCTAAGCGAGGAGGTAGTTAATGCTATCTCAATCCATAGTTTTAAGGACAGGTACGATAAGTATCACTAAGTCTAAAATGGAACCGATCAGGAGACGGGAAGATACGAGCTTTGGGCTCTTTCCCGTAAACACAATTAGGTAATCACAATTAGGTAATCACACACACACACACACACACACACACACACACACACACACACACACACATATATATATATATATATATATATATATATATATATATATATATATATATACACACACACACACACACACACACACACACACACACACACACACACACACACACACATATATATATATATATATATATATATATATATATATATATATATATATATATATATATATATATATATATATATATATATATATATATATATATATATATATATATATATATATATATATATATATATATATATATATATATATATATATATATATATATATATATATATATATATATATATATATATATATATATATATATATATATATATATATATATATATACATATACCTTGGCTGTTTCCCCCTTAAATTGGGGGGTAGCCGGCATCAAAAAAGGAAAACAGTTTGGGGAGAAGTTATTCTCCCCTCTACTCCCCCTCTGTGGAAAAATGAGCAGTTCAAAGGAAACCTTTGGGTAAGCACTAGTTTATTCTGTGATACAGGTTCATAGTGTTTCTTTATAACAAAGGAACTAGATGAAGCTCTTAAAATGAACCCAGTAGATGAAATAACTTTTGGCATTGATGTTTTCCGTTCAGAAACAAAGAATGGAGCTTTTCTTATTGTAAATGTGATTATCAAGATAGGAAATGAAGAATCAGAGTTAAATTACTCATAGTTGATGATATGGTTATTAGCATCCGCACTCCAGGACTAGCAAAAGCTGTAAATGTGTTAAAGTCTAATGGTTATAAGTTGGCCGATGAAGATATTGATAGTGATGTACTTGAGAACATTGGCATTGTTATTAGTGCCTTACATTTTAGTCAGTTTGTTAGTGATATTAAGAAGTGGGATGTCTATAATTTCCTGGAAACACCGGGTGGTGTCATGTTGTATGTCCATATTCCTCGTGATACTCAACATGGACCCAGTAATGTGCAAAACGTACTTATTATGGGAGTAGAAATACAGTTATTTTCTAATACACATGAGTTGATTGAAGCCATAGAGCCTGTTAATATGTTGTTGAGTGAAAAGGCCATAGAGCCTGTTAATAAGTTGTGGAAGCCAGAGTTTACTGCAGTAAATAAGCAAAAAGTGAGTTACGAAGATAAAACTACACATGGAAGTTTTACAGATTCTGTTCCCTGGAAGCATATCTACACTTTTCTCCTACACAATTGTCAGAGAGCCTTTGGACAAATGAATTCTCTAGTAGAACAGCAGGAGGAGATATTGGAGACTTTTCATGTAGGAAAGTTTTGGCATACTTGTACCATTGAAAAGAAACTGTCTGATGCTTACAATACTGCAGATGTAGAGTAAACAAATGCCAAAATATCACTGCAAGCATGGAAGTCCAACAATGCCAGACTTCAAAGGGTACTTGATCAGTGCTTTTATGGAAAATCTAGATCTCCTAAAGTATTAGTCATAAGTGTAACCAGGAATGCTAATACAGACAAGTTGTCTTTAAAAGGTCTGAAGGCTAGAGAAGAAGTGCTGACCAAACAGAAACTACTGTTTTTGACCCCTTAGGTCTAATTTCACCCTTGCTAAGAAGAGGATAAATTCTTATTCAGAGAGCTTTCTGTGAAAAGCTCTGATGGAATATCTATATGCACTTCGTATTATAGAAAAATTCTGCATGAATAAATCGAAATTTATATTGCCTTTAACATAAAATTAGAGAAGTATTTATAAATGTAAAAATAAAAAAGATAATAGTGAATACCTTTCTCTGGATATGCCAAAATAGATTAGTTCCTCACACTTAATAAAACTTTATTTAATTTTCTATAAAAATATCTTGAAAGAAAACAAAATTTTGTGGAGAACTTAAATATATTAAATTCAATGCACGTTCATTATTCTACTGATCTCGTAAATAATATTGGAAAAAAAAATAAATAAAGTAATATATATATATATATATATATATATATATATATATATATATATATATATATATATATATATATATATATATATATATATATATATATATATATATATATATATATATATATATATATATATATATATATATATATATATATATATATATATATATATATATATATATATATATATATATATATATATATATATATATATATATATATATATATATATATATATATATATATATATATATTACGCATATCATTATGTAAATCTATAAGAGAAATATACAATGAGAAATCATCAAATTATGAAAGATCAGAACGTCAAGCTGCCCAAAGCATTGAAGAATTGTGGTCACGCTTAATCATTGATGCTAAATGGTACCTCTGACGGGGACCCCCCCACTTTTTACCTTTTTGGAGGGTCCCACGATGTCTTGAATATATTTAAAGACAGTTTATATCTACATAGGTTATGTAAGTGTTGTTTGGCATGATAGTTTCGTTTGTAGTTAAGTGTATGTATGTAGATTTACGGGGATTGTATGTATACTTATTCAATTATATCAAATTTACGCCTATGAATACGTATTCATATATGTTAAGTATGTGATTACCTAATTGTGTTTACGGGAAAGAGACCAAAGCTCGTATCTTCCCGTCTCCTCATCGGTTCCATTTTATACTTAGTGATACTTATCATACCTGTCCTTAAAACTATTGATTGAGATAACATTAACTACCTCCTCGCTTAGCCAATTCCAATTATCAACTACTCTTACACTGAAAAAGTATTTCCTTACATCCTACAAAGAAGTTTTCTTACGAAGCTTCAAACTATGACCTCTCATTCTAGAGCCAGCCATATCAACATATCTATCATAACCATGAAGGAATTTAAAGACTGTCACCATATCCCCCCTCAATCTTCTAGCTTCGAGTGATGGTAAGTCTAATTCCCTCAGCCTCTCATCATAACTGAGATTGCGTATTTCTGGCACCAGTTTCGTGGCATGTCTTTGAACTTTTTCAAGCTTAGCTATGTGCTTTTTCAAGGGTGGATTCCAAAAGGGGCTGCATATTCGAGTTTTGGCCTCACATAGGTTACATAAATATTTCTGAACATTTCCTTGTCCATGTGCCTGAAGGCTACCCTTACATTTGATAAGAATGCATATGCTGCCCTTACTATGCCATTTATATGTATTTCTGGAGACAAATCTGCCAGTATGTTTACTCCTAGATCTCTCTCATTTTCTGTCTCTTGAAGTTGTACTCCAGCCACCGAGTAGTCAAGCTTGGGCCTTCTTGCACTTGTACCCATTCTCATTACCTTACATTTTGAAGTATTGAATTTCATTAGCCACTTTTCTGACCACTCATGCAGATTATTTAGATCTTTCTGAAGTTCTCTACCATTGATCTCGGTTTTTACTTTCTTCACAATCTTTGCATCATCTGGTATGTATAAGTATTCTAATGCATAGTGTATGTATAGCTCATAAGTCGAGAGCAAAATTTGCTTTATTAGGCTTTCTGTCTATCAATCTTTTATCGCTTCATGGTAACATTGATCACTTTGTGTAAATGTAAAGTTCTTTACAATTATATATCTTCCACATGGTCAATATATGATTTTTCTTGTGCCGAATGAACTATATATTTAATGCCATTGTGGAATTTTTATTCTAATGGATGGATGGATTCAGTTTTACGTCACGAACTCCCTTTTCTCCTATGATTATGAAAAATGTGAACGATAGAGTTTTGTGACTTGTTTCATTTGTGAGTTTATTCTGAGTGGCCCTCGTGAGATTCTACGAGATACTCAAGTAGAAGAACGTGGTAGAGAACTTGGATCAGAACGTGATTGCTGACATTTGCGTTTTCCGGATTGATGAATACAGATTTAACTTATTTGTAACAATGTTCATAACTACGTGTGAGGGACAGAATGAGCTCATTTTAGTAGAACACTCGTAGGTAGAATATATGTTGGAAAATATATTATTCTGAATGAGGAAGTTTTAATCCAAGGTGAGGAGAGTTTATTTAATAATTCATATATCAGCAGTTCACAAACCCCCTTTTAAAATATTTGTATGTGTAATTATATTTTATTGGTTTGTTGTTGTTCCGGTTTTACGTCACGGACTCCCTTTTCTACCAAGGGCTAGGACGGTTGCCTTCTTGCGAAGGACTTGTTTTGGCAGATGTAATCCTTACCCTGAGTGCATTCCCTTGCTAACCTCAGACCGTGATGGGGCACGAACCCTCGACCTGCCACCTCAATTATATTTTATTGGTAGAGGATTTAATTTTGAGATCGTTTGTAAGCCTCTGCCGAAGCTGTGTCAGGATTTCCGAATTTAGAGGGTTAGAAGATAGAAAGTTAATAACATATAGAAAATCATCCACATTACCAATCACACTCCCAAATGTCACCTCACCATTCTCTTTTAACTTATATTTGCTCAGAGCAAGTACGTACATTTTCTCTCTACAAACATACTCCCTGTCACCTCCCGCTTACTTTCATTTATACCACAACTAAGCACATTCAGAGACCCAAATATTAGGGTTCTGGCTGGAGCTTTCCTGTTAGAATACCCCCCCGAATTTCCTGCCTATCATTATCATCTTCTAAACTCATTGCTTGACTGATGGTATTAATGTGAGGAAAATCTTAAGTCACCTCCCAAAAATATTAAAGAAAACGAATCTTGCCTTTTATTAGAGAAAATGAAATAATTCTAGGTCAGGCCACTGTGGAGCGTTAGGAAAGGTATTCAGTCTTATATTCCTAGCTCCGGTTTGTCTGAATCCACCCCCATAATGGGGGTTAATATTAGCACATAAAATATAAAGCAGAAACTATCATTCTGTCTATCAATATGTCTGTCTCTTAGCCTGTCTTTTCTTATATCTTTCAGTGCAAACAGTGGCAGCATCTAGTAATTATTTAAGATTTTTTATGGTTAATATGCAAGTCACACATGGGATATGTCACGCCACTTCTGTGTGAAAGGTTTCATATATTTATGGATGTTCGTTTTCAACTGGCGTGCCACGTGGCATTCCAAGTGCGACGTGCCACTTTGATGTGAAAGCGACCATAGTTTTCCTTGATGTCGGGAAACGAATGATAATACTTTTCTATGATGAAAGCTGAGCCTATGAACAGAGGAAGTGTCATGGATCCCAATTTGAACTAAATTTGATAAACATGACACTTTAGCGGTTACTAAAGATATCATAAATTCTCGCTTATAATTTTATATTTATTATAATGTTTGCAATTTATCATAATGGTGGGATGAAAGCACTCCATTCTCTTTCTCCCTTGTTTGTCGTAGGAGACGACTGAAAGGGATATCCCTGATGATGAGGGAGAGAGTATATCACTCTTGCATTTCATGCATGTCGTAGGAGACGACTGAAAGGGATATCCCTGATGATGAATGAGAGAGTATATCACTCTTGCATTTCATGCAGGTCATAGGAGACGACTGAAAGGGATATCCCTGATACTGAGGGAGAGAGTATATCACTCTTGCATTTCATGCAGGTCGTAGGAGACGACTGAAAGGGATATCCCTGATGATGAATGAGAGAGAATATCACTCTTGCATTTCATGCAGGTCGTAGGAGACGACTGAAAGGGATATCCCTGATGATGAATGAGAGTATATCACTCTTGCATTTCATGCAGATCGTAGGAGACGACTGAAAGGGATATCCCTGATGATGAATGAGAGAGTATATCACTCTTGCATTTCAGTTTAGTTCCTGGGTTCATCCAGTGAGGACGTGCTTCCAGTAGCTCTAATCTTGACCAAACTTAGTACAATGGAGAGTGGTGGTGTTCTTTGTGCTGGTGGTGTTAGTGGTAGTGGTGTTGGTAGTTGTGTCGTTGTTGGTGCTGTTTGTGGCTGTGCTGGGGATTTGTCCTCGTCTGACGCAAGCAAACTCATTTTTAATTTAAGAAATGAGTTGGCCGCAGTCAGGCAGGAGGTCAGATCCTTAGCTGAGGAGAACAGGGATCTGAGAGGTAAAGTAGAGGTGTTAACCAGGAAGGGTCGATTGAATAATGAAGACGACTGGAAAGTTGTGAATAAGGGTTCAACGAAAATGGTTCTTAAGAAAAATGATACTTTTAGACTACAGGTTGCTAATTCATTTAGGTCACTTAGAGATGAATGTGACAGTGGCGGCAGCAATTCTTCAGGAACCATAGAGTCAGATAGGTGTACTAGCGATCGTAAAAATGGAAGTGGGAAAAGCTCTCAGGTCAAGAGCCTAGGTAAGTCTCCCAAGGTCGGAGTAACCCATCCTCCGGATAAGTCTCGTTCTTTGGTAATTGTAGGGGATTCACTATGCAGATATGTAGACAGGAAACTCAGGCATAGAGTTAGAGGAAAATATTTTTTCCCTGGAGCAGGTATGAAGAAGGTGGGTGAGTCAATAAATAGCTGGATTGAGAAAAAAGATGTTGTTTGTTTGATAGCTGGGGGAAATGACGTGCAGGATGGTAGAAGTGAAGAGCTGATTAGGTTGTATAGACAAGCCCTGGATAAGATTAGGAAAAGGGGTGCAGTTCCTGTGATGTGTGGTATTCTCCCTAGGCTTAGCCAAAGTTCAGAGTGGTGGTCTCGAGCTATAGGAGTAAATGCTAGGATGAAAGTCTTCTGTCGGGAGAATAATATAGGTTTTATAGACGGGTGGGATCACTTCACTAGTCGTAAGCATATGTATGCAAGGGATGGAGTGCATCTTTCTAATTCAGGTGTCTCGGTATTGGCTGGTATGATAGACAGAGAGGTAGGGGGTTTTTGTTAGACACAAATAATGAAATGATTAATACTTGTGCAGAGAAATTAGTCAGTAAGGGTTCAGTAAATAGTGGGTCAAATAACTGGGAGTCTAAGGATAAGAACCATTTGTTACATAGAACAAATATTAACAAAAAGAATAGCCACAAGAAGGGTGAAGCTAGAGAAAGTTTAAAAGTATATTATACAAATAGCCGTAGTTTAGGTAACAAGATAGAAGAACTGAGAGCCATAGTATGTAGTGAGAGACCGGATATAATATGCATTAGTGAAAGTTGGATTAAATTAGAAAGCAAACACCTTAAAGCTGAGTACATAATTACAGGATATAAACTTTATAATGCTGATCGCAGTGCAGATAAAAGAGGGGGAGGGGTAATTATGTATATTAAAGATAGCCTCAGAAGCTGCATTAAGTCTGGAATTAAGACAAATCTAAATTCAGAAACCTTATGGGTTGAAATTAAAAATAATATAGAAAGTCTAGTTGTAGGAGTAGTCTACAGACCACCTGATCTAGATAATATAGAGTCGCAAGTTATATACGATGAAATTTCTAAAGTGAGCAGGTCAAATAGAGTTTGCATTGTAGGCGATTTTAATTTTAGACATATTAACTGGGAAACCATAACAGGTGATAGTAGCTCTAAGGAGTTTTTGGAAGTAGTAGAAGACAATTTCCTTTCTCAGCATGTACATGAAGCAACACGGGGGGTGAATACACTAGATTTAGTTCTTAGTAATAGAGAGAATATGGTTAAAAATTTAGAAGTTGGTGAAAAATTGGGCAACAGTGACCATGATTCCATTAGATTTAACATAATTTTCAAGGAAACTATAAAGGAAAATAAGAATATTGTTCCAAACTTTAGAGCAGGAGATTTTGAGGGCTTAAAAACTAAATTATCTAATGAGGTATGGGAAGGGATTTCTGGGGTACAGATGTGGGTAGTTAATCCAGCAGGTCAGGTCGCAGGTAGCGGATTACCCCGAAATTTGGGTACCACATGCCAAGGATTATCACAAGATAAGATCAATACATTAAATTCTCTCACAGGAAAGAACAGCAGCCCGTCAGTTAATATAAATTTGGATGAGGAATATAACAATTTTGTCATGACTCTTAAGAATAGTCAGAGAGACTATATTCCCATGAAACATTGCAGATCAAGAAAAAATGACCCTAAATGGATGAACAATAGAATAAAGAATCTTATAGGTATTAAAAGAGGAATATACAGGAAACTAAAAAGAGGTGAAGAGCAGGTGAGGCAGCAATATATACAGTTAAACAGGGAAGTTAAAAAGATAGTTAGAGAGTCGAAAAGAAAATACGAAGTTAGAATAGCAGGAGAAGCTAAAGAAAATCCTAAAGGGTTTTATCAACATTATCAAACAAAATTTAAGGAAAAAGTCGGAGCAATTGAAGTAGCCAATGGCCATATCACAGATGACGATAAAGTGATGTGTACATGTTTAAATGATTATTTCTTATCTGTATTTACAAATGAAAACTTGGAAAATATTCCGGAAGTAGAATCCATTTACAGAGACAGTCCCGATAATATACTTAGTTCAATAAATATTACGAGAGAGGAGGTAATAAAAGAAATAGATAAATTAAAGGCTCATAAATCTCCGGGACCTGATGGAATATATGCTAGAATATTAAAGGAATGCAAGGAAGAGCTTAGTTGTCCTCTAACCGCATTATTTAATAATTCAATAAAATTAGGATCGGTACCCATGGAGTGGAAATTGGCAGATGTGGTACCAATATTTAAAAAAGGAGAACGTGTTAAAAAGAATAATTATAGGCCGGTAAGTTTAACGTCAACAGTGGGTAAGATTCTAGAATCCATAATTGCAAATAAAATAAGGGCACATCTAGAATTACACAGACTGATAAAACTTTCACAACACGGGTTTCTTAAGGGTTTTTCGTGCCTTACAAACTTACTGTCTTTTTATTCAGAAGTTTACGAGGCAGTAGATTGTGGCAAAGAATATGATACAATATATCTAGATTTTAGCAAAGCTTTTGATAGAGTTCCTCACAAAAGATTAGTTAAAAAGCTGGAAGCTCATGGTATAGGAGGAGCTGTGCTCAGATGGATCAAACAATGGTTAAAAGACAGAAAACAGAGGGTTTGCATAAATGGAGAGAAATCAGAGTGGGGCTCGGTTACAAGCGGGGTACCACAAGGCTCGGTACTGGGTCCTCTATTATTCATCGTATATCTAAATGATCTGGATTCGGATATCAGTAGTAACCTAAGTAAATTCGCAGACGACACTAAAATAGGTAGAACTATAAATGGAAAAGAAGACATTCATGCTTTACAGGAAGATCTAAATAGATTATCTGAATGGTCGGACAAATGGCAAATGGAATTTAATGTTGAAAAATGTAAAGTAGTTAAAATGGGTACTATAAAAGACAATACTAGTTATAAGCTAAATAACCATGAAATCATGAGTTCTCAGTGTGAAAGGGATTTGGGAGTTCTTGTGAGTAGTAGTCTTAAGCCAAGAGAGCAATGCACAGCAGTCAGAAATAAAGCAAACAGAATTTTAGGATTTATCTCAAGAAGCGTCAGCAATAGGACGGAAAAAGTTATTTTGCAGCTCTATCTTGCATTAGTTAGGCCCCATTTAGATTATGCTGTGCAATTCTGGTCACCCTATTATAGAATGGAAATTGAATCCTTGGAGAGAGTGCAACGAAGAATGACTAAGATGATACACAATATCAGAAATCTACCATATGAGGACAGATTAAAAAAACTTAATCTACATTCTCTAGAGAGGCGAAGAGTTAGGGGGGATATGATTGAAGTGTATAAATGGTTTAAAGGGATTAACAAGGGAGATATTAATAAAGTTTTAAAAATTCATGATCAAACCAGAACTCGTAATAATGGATTTAAGCTTGATAAATTTAGGTTCAGAAGGGAAATTGGTAAAAATTGGTTTGGTAATAGAGTAGCTGATGCATGGAACAAGCTTCCTAGTAGGATAGTAAATGCCAATACCTTAGACACCTTCAAATGTAGATTAGATAGACATATGACAGAGGTAGGGTGGGTATGAATAGGTTAGTGCTTATTAGAAAAATCATAAAAAGAAAAACAGAATAAATAAGTAGAGTAGAATAGAATAGGTTAGACATGCTGAAAATACAATTCAAAAATGGAGCTGCCTCGTGTGTGCCAGTAGGCATGTTGCAGTGTCCTCTATTCTTATGTTCTTATGTTCTTATGTTCATGCAGGTCGTAGGAGACAACTGAAAGGGATATCCCTGATGATGAATGAGAGAGTATATCACTCGTAGGAGACAACTGAAAGGGATTCCCTGATGATGAGGGAGAGTATATCACTCTTGCATTTCATGCATGTCGTAGGAGACGACTGAAAGGGATATCCCTGATAATGAATGAGAGAGTATGTCACTCTTGCATTTCATGCAGATCGTAGGAGACGACTGAAAGGGATATCCCTGATACTGGTGACAAAAAAATATCATCCCTGCATATCCTATGTCGTAGAAAGTGGCTGTAAGGGACTGTCCTAATGGGGGATTCATTTGTATATGCTATCCGTTATCGGCTCGCATTTTCTCAATCCCTAAATTTCTTTTCTTGCCGAAATGTAATTGGTAAGTATCACAAATGTGTGACGCAGCACATTTATTTTCTCTAAATTCTTTATTGGTGATGATTATGACAGGAAAATGAATGTTGTCTGAAAATAATAAGTTATTAACATTAGAGTTATGAATGCTGTTATTAACTTGTTATTTATAATAAACATTATTTTTTTTACAGTTAAGATGAGTCCTTAAGTATAGTTCAGAATTAAGTTCGTTAGGAATTTAACAACAATAAATTACTATAATTAAAGTATTGTCAGACGGGTGTCAATATATTTATATCATTACCCCCTACCACATTCGCTCCCTTCCAATGAATGTGTTTTAATTCATTGCTATACGCATATGTTAATCTTAGTCACCAGAAAAAAAAATCCCAAATAAATTTGCGAACTTATAATTAAAATTCATTTGAGAACGAAAAAATACTAAGCTGTCAATCCGACTGAACGACAATTGTTTGGTGATATGAAACCACTTAAAAATTCTGATAATGGGTAAGTGGGCGGGGCTTGCTTTGGCATATAAATATTTAGTTCACCGGTAGATCTGGTAATGTGAGGGTGGCATGTTATGGGAATTTTGCTAGCTTTCTTGTAATGGCTGAATTAAGCTATTCTATTCTATCTACCTTGGCTGTTTCCCCCTTTAATTGGGGGGTAGCCAAAAAAAAAAAAAAAAAAAAAAAGGAGGAAGTTAATTTTGTTTATGAACCAAAATGCTTCTAATTAACTTTTAAAACATAATCCATTAATTATTTCAATATGTACTCATTTATAAGATGGTTTTTATATAATGGGTTCTTGCCAAGACCTATGTGGAAGAAGTTAAAATATTTTTTACCTAACATCAGGAGCTGCTAGAAGAGACATAATTAAAGGCACCAATGAGCTATATGTGATTGGAACATTGTCATAATTTTCAATTTGGCACATTTTGCATAAATTTCGGTTAAAATTTACTTATGGGAAAAAAACATCTCTCGAAGAATATCAAAGCGAGTATTTAATTTTACAGCCACCTTGTCTGACCTAGCTAAATGTGCCTGTATCTTCTGTAAGGGCATCACTTAATCAGTGCCCAGAATTTCATGCAAAAGAAGACCACTTAAATATTAAAGTGGCTGCGTCCCCAAACTTCATCTATGGATACCAGCTACCCAAATATTTCCTCATAACTGAAGGAGAATGCGTGATCAAAATGGTATTTCCAAAGGCCTCCTATTAGGGTAGCATTTTGCTTAAAATACCACACCAAGAAAGGAGGAACACTTGGTAAGTGGAATTGTAAAACTGTTACATCACTTTCAGACATTTTGGATTTGAGTAGGGGGGTATTTTTATCGCTTTCGGATTTTGTTGATGGTGGTTGTATGTTTTTTTTTTCCTAAAGCTAGAATTATCAACCCAATATCGAGTTACTGCCCTAAGGGAGGGGGACTAGAATTATTCCTCCGTGTTCCCCTGTGTCATAAGAATCGACTAAATGGGGTGGAGCGAGGGAACTGGGAATCCCCTCTATTTTCTCTTTCCAGAGAGTCAGAGTATTATGTCTTGACTCCTCCAATCCCCTTATAAGAGGAAAATGGCTTGTGATAACATATGTTCTGTACACAGTGAATCTTGTAATACTGATGTTTTTCAGGAATATTCAGATGTGTTTGGTAATGAAATTGGTAAGTTACCTGGGGTGGTACATAAGACCTTAAACAAAGAAGTCAAGCCATTTGCTATATCTTCATGTAGAGTGCCAATTCAACTTAAAAGGAAGGTAAAATCCAAATTATCTGAGTTAGAGAAACAAAATGTCATTTGTAAAGTAGACGAACCAACTGAATGGGTGAGTCGCATGGTAGTAGCTTCTAAGAAAAATAGTGAAGACATAAGAATTTGCATAGATCCCCAGCAATTCAATAAAGCCATAATTAGAGAAATGCATCCTTTGCCAATTATCGATGATGTTTTACCTGAATTAGCACAAGCTAAAGTGTTCTCTAAACTAGATTTAAGAAATGGATATTGGCACTGTGTTTTGGATGAAGAGTCAAGTCATTTAACTACCTTTCAAACCCCTTTTGGAAGATATCGGTGGCTTAGACTGCCTTTTGGCCTAGCAATCAGTAGTGAAGTTTTTCAGAAACGACTGCAGAACTCTTTAGATGGTTTGCTAGGAATAATATGCATTGCTGATGACATTTTGGTATATGGAATAGGTAATTCTCTAGAAGAAGCACAGTTAGATCATGATGAAAATTTAAGACATTTACTGGAACGATGTCGTAAGCATGGTATCCGTCTTAACAGAGAAAAGGCTGAAATTAGAAAGAGTGAGATAACATTTCTTGGACATGTAATAACTAATGAAGGCCTTAAGCCAGATCCCAGTAAAATTGAAGCAATTGTATCGATGAAAGCTCCAACTAATGTCACTGAGATTCAATGCTTTAGTGGAATGATAAACTATTTGTCAAAATTCATGCCTAGACTCTCTGACCTGATGGTGCCCATACGACAACTTTTACGTAAAGACAAAGAATGGTGTTGGGGGTGATGAACAGGCTAGAGCTTTTGAGAAAATTAAGTGTTGCATCACTAAGACTCCAATTCTTGCTTATTATGATCAAAATAAACAGTTAGTTATACAGTGTGATGCTAGCAAATGTGGACTTGGTGCAGTTCTAATGCAAGGTGGTAAACCGTTGTCTTATGCAAGCAGAGCTCTAACTGACACGGAAACAAGGTATGCTCAGATAGAGAAAGAAATGCTGGCTATTGTGTTTGCTTTAAAGAAATTCCATCAGTACACTTTTGGACAACATACTTTGGTTATAACTGATCACAAACCACTTCAGAGTATAATCTTGAAACCATTAGATAGAGCACCAAAGAGGCTACAAGGCATGTTATTGACTGCACAACAATACGATATTGAACTTAAGCATACTGCTGGTAAGAACATGCATATAGCAGATTTGCTGTCTCGATCATTTCTAAGTGAAACTGAAAATGGTAATGATTTTGAATATGTTAATGTTGTATCTTATTTGCCTATTAGGGAAGACAGGTTAAAGAAAATTCGTGATGCTGTGGCCAGTGATGAAATTTTGCTTGAAGTGACAAATATGATAACAAATGGGTGGCCAGAGTATAAATGTAATGTACCTATAACTGTTTTGCCTTATTATCATATTAGAGATGAACTATCTATACAGAATGGACTTGTATTTAAAGGTGATAGAGTTGTGATTCCTGCCAATTTGAGGAAAGAAATTAAACAGGCTATTCACTCTTGTCACATTGGCGTAGAAAGTTGTCTACGAAGGGCTCGTGAGTGTGTATATTGGCCTGGTATGAATGGTGATATTAAAGAACATATTTCTCAATGTGAAATCTGTTGCAAATTTCAAAAATCTCAGCAGAAAGAAACTCTTATGCCACATGAAGTGTCTGATAGGCCATGGGAGAAAGTTGGCACAGATATTTTTGAATTGAGTAATCAGTTTTATCTTTGTAACAGTAGACTATTTCAGTAATTTCTGGGAAATTGATAGGTTAGAAGATATAAAAGCATCTACTGTAAGCTAAAAACACATTTTGCAAGGTATGGTACTCCTTCCATCTTAGTTAGTGACTGTGGAACTCAATTTACAAGTGATATATTTCAGAATTTTATAAGAGTGTGGGATATAGAACAATGTACGTCAAGCCCTAAACATCCTCAGTCTAATGGACAGGCAGAATCCGCTGTAAAAACTGCAAAGTTCATACTCAGAAAAGCCATAGAAAGCAATAGTGACCCTTATTTGGCAATATTAAACTACCGTAATTGTCCGTCTCACAGTGATGAATACAGTCCGGCTCAAAAAAGCCTAGGGAGACGCACACGTACTCTTCTCCCAGTTTCTTCAAAGTTGTTGAAACCATCTGAGATCAATGTAGATAAAATTAAGATTAACAGACATTATAGAAATAGCAGGTCCGCTAAATAGTACAATGTGCATGCCAAAGATCTTGATCCTTTACAGGAAGATGATGATGTGAGAATAAAACCCACTGTAATGGGAAAGAAAGCTTGGGAAAAGGGTATTGTGAAGGAACGTTTAGACGAGAGATCTTATGAAATTTCAACTGATGCTGGTTTATTGAGAAGAAATAGAGTAGACCTTAATAAGTTAAATGAAAGAAATGTTTCGTATCACAGTAGTGAAGATTCTAGTAATGTACTACAAAGTCAGCAACAGGTTGAAATTCCACAGGATAAACATGTAAACCCAACAAGTGAGAATCTCAGAGTTCAAGAGTCTTTCACTCCTCAAAGGAGAATCACAAGGAGTACAAGGAATATGTTACCCTCTAAATATAATGATTTTGTTGTTTACAAAGAGTGATTTATTTTTCGTTTTCAAGATGATAACTTATTTTTTTTTCTTCATAAAAAGAGGGATGTTACAATATTTGATATAATTGTTATTTTGTTAATGAACGCATCCATGTTTTGTTTACATAGAAAGTAATAAAGATGCCCACTAGGGGGCAGACAAGAACGTTCATAATGCCCTTTCAGTCTCCTATATTATTGTGCCTCATTTATCTATAAATATCTCCAAATTTAAGGAGCATCAAACATTACCTGAGGGCGAACTACCTAAAACAAAATTAACCTGATGGAGAAAATTTCCTAAATGAGGGTGTAAAAGTAAACAAATGCCCTAGACTTTAATGGTATCTTGCAATAATGTCATGTTACATTTTACTGATCAATTTTCATTACTTTTATATCCTCATCAAATACACCAGTAAGTCTCTCTCTCTCTCTCTCTCTCTCTCTCTCTCTCTCTCTCTCTCTCTCTCTCTCTCTCTCTCTCTCTCTCTCTCTCTCTCTCTCTCTCTCTCTCACACACACACACACACACACACAGACATTCGCGTAAACACAATTAGGTAATCACACACTTGGAACAGGGCAAATTTCATAAAAATTTTGTGCTATATTGCATGTTTTTTATGGTTTTTCTGTTAATATTTTGAAGAGTACTGTGTGCAAAATATATGCTTTATATACTTACCTACCATTGTAAGTTTTTATGAATAAGGATACCTGTATTTTGCTGTAATTTCTGATATATTTATGTCTTCTGTTGTATGGTTTCATTTTGGCAATAGAAAATCCCACAGTGAAGCTAAATTCTCATTATGAAGTCAACATAGACTCAAAGGCTTCATATTTTTGAAACTGGTACATATATATTATCAAATTACTGTATATCATGCCTCCTAAAATTTCTAATTATGCGTTTCTAGGATTTTTTCTTTTTTTCTTTAAATATTCTTCAGCCCATTTAAATGCCATAAATGTACTAGGATGAATTAAGCATTTTGCCTATTATGTGGCACTATTGAGGATGGAAAAGAAGGATTAAAGCAGGGGTATTAAGGCTGGATACCCTTCCTATCGCTCCGCAGTGGGCACGAATTTAGGACCATCAACTCACGAACTGAGCTTTCTACCTTTACGCTACGGTGGTTATATATTCCAATGGTTTTAATTTTTGAATGAGACTTTTTAGCCCGATGAGCCATCACTTTGGCTATTACTGCAGCAAAAAATTGAGCTAACATTCACCGTACCCTACCGTTCATCTCCTCTGCTAATTTATTGTGCAACAAGTAAAATTACAAAGAAGAAAAAATTGCCAGATAATGTTTCGTTATTCCGTAAGATATTCGTTAACATCACTTATTTATCCCTTCACATCTGACAAGTCACAATACTCCCCATCTCTGTTCCTCATTACATTATGTTTTCTTCATGCCCAAACTCTTAAAAAGTGAATACGCGAATAGTCTGTTTATAATTTTCATTTACTGGATACATAAAAAAATACGACAGTTTTGAATCCATTTTACAATGTACACTTTAGCAACAGAGACGAGGACCACAATTACTACTTAAAGACAATTATTAATTATTATAATTTAATCATTTACAAACTTGATAGAAAATAATTTTTCCAATGAATCTATAAGTTATATACATTACATAAGAGTGCCGCTAAAACTTGCATGTCCGGACACATGGTAATTAGGGGGCGTTGCAAATGGAAGTAATAGACATTCATTAAAGATTTCGTATAAAGTAATTTAACTATTATAATTAAATTAAATAGTAAGATGACATAGATAATTATATTCAATCATTTCAACAAATTTATTAACGATCTACTTTAAACTGTAACTTTAAAAAATTCCTAAAAAATCATTAGGTAATAATAGTGTCATTGTGAGAAACTGTGATCAGTGTTACGTCACAGACTCCCTTTACTACTAAGGGCTAGAGGGCTAGGACTGTGTCCTCTTGCAAGGACTTTGGTTTTAGCAAGTGTAACCGTTACCCTCGATGTGACGAATCAAAGTTGCGAGCGTTACCGCTCGACCACAGTGGCCAGTAACGAAATTTATGCTTCAATATGAATTACTTACAATCCAGTATAAAAAGTGTGTGAAAGTTGGCAAAAATTGCACTGAGCTACTAATGTGGGTATTTCTCCATGAGGTTTACGTCTGTGTGTGTGTGTGTGTGCGCGTGCGTGCGTGTGTGTGTGCGTGTGTGCGCGCATGTGTGTGCGTGTGTGTGTGCGCGCGTGTGTGTGTGCGTGCGTTCGCGCGCGCGCGTGTGTGTGCGTGTGCGTGCGTGCGTGTGTGTGCGCGCGCGTGTGTGTGTGTGCGCGCGCGTGTGTGTGTGTGTGCCCGCGCGTGCGTTTGTGTGTGTGTGCGCGCGCGTGTGTGTGTGTGTGCGCGCGCGTGTGTGGGTGTGCGTGTGTGCGTGCGTGCGTGTGTGTGTGCGTCTGTGTGTGTGTGTGTGTGTGTGTGTGCGCGCGCGTGTGTGCGTGTGTGTGTGATTAAGAAACATGACCTCACACCTGTACGAAGTAAACAACATCAGCTAAATTAAAACAGAACAATTAACACCTCCTCATTTGTCAATATAGGTATTGCTCTATTGAACTTGTACAAAAATGGAAATAAATGTCTGTCTGTTTGTTTGTTTGTGTGATTCAGTGTTTCAGCTGGTTATTGAATTAAACGAATATATAAATTGCAGTTCACTTCTGATTAGCCATTCTACATCGAATCTATTCAGTATCAGGTATCAGGACAATCTGGTATGGAAACTGATTCTTAACTTTCTCTTGGATGACCTTCGTGACTTTTGGCTTACTGAAAGAAGAAAAGATGGCGTCAGTTTAAGCTTCGTAGCCATGTAGCTTTGGATATCATTAGGCTTACGTAGATGTGCAATCAAAAGCCTCGATTTTTTTATTCTGATAATCTATATGGAAGTATTCTGTTATATTGAAAAAAGCTATTTCTCTCTCTCTCTCTCTCTCTCTCTCTCTCTCTCTCTCTCTCTCTCTCTCTCTCTCTCTCTCTCTCTCTCTCTCTCTCTCAACATAATAGGTGACCTATGACACTTGACACCCATAATATTGCTTCTAGAAATAGTTTTATACTTTGAGTTAGCCTGAATGGAGTTTACGATTTTACTCATTTTACTATAGTTTTTATTTTAACTTAACTGAGATAATTTCCATTAAGCCCTCATGCATTAAGCTGGTTAATTTGTTTCATTTAATGAGATAATCGACGACTTTTGTGTTATACATCACATATATTTTACCATTTTGGGGATACATTGCAACATAAACATTATTCTTGTGTAAATTCTATCTTAGACACCTCAGAATACTTCGCTATAGGGAGAAATCCTATTATTTGCAATACTTACAATAATTTCAAAAACTCGATATTTCTGGCGTGTTTCTTAAATTCGACGTCAATGGTTGGTTCTTGTTCCATATGAACGACGATTTCACCCACGAAGGGACGCCAGCCAACGAGTCTTTTCAATTCTATCTGAACCTTTGCGTCTACCTAAAAAAAAAATAGAAAAGAGAGAGAGAGAGAGAGAGAGAGAGAGAGAGAGAGAGAGAGAGAGAGAGAGAGAGAGAGAGAGAGAGAGAGAGAGAGAGAGAGAGAGAGAGAATAATGTTTACCGAAGAAGACACTAAAGATTTGCATTCAATATCAGGTCGTACTTAAAGAAATTATTGTGAGTGGTTAAGGTTTATATATGGTACGTTTAGGATAGATTTGAGCACAATAAGTCATTCTAAAAGTGAAAGAAAGATAATTAGTATGTGAATGATTCAGAAATATAATTGCTAACATAAATATATCATAATCATAATTAATAAAAATATGCTCTAATTGTAATGCAATAGTTAATCTATTTTCACTAATTTGCAGTAATACTGGAGACAGAAGATTTAACATTTGAGAGTTTTTTAGAGGGAGAGGAGCTAAAATACTTCCTCCGTGCTCCCCTGCGTGTCATAAGAGTCGACTAAATAGTAGAGTGAGGGGATTGAGAATCCCCTTCTCTGTATTTTCTCTTCCCAAAGAGTCAAGAGTATTTTCCCTTTGATTCAGCCACTCCCCTTATAAGGAGAAAAATAGCTCATGCATATAAACAGGCTTAATTCGATAGAGTATCGTTTACTGTCGGCACCTATTACGATAAAGCTACTTACGATAAGTTGTTCAACTTCATATTCCAACATTCTATAATTCACGGATGCCACGCAGTCTCCCTCATACCTTTTGATGGTCAAAGAATATTTTTTCAAGTTGAAATAGTCTAGTTTAAAAAAAAAAAAACTGTTGAGCAGCTTAAATTTTTTTTTAATAAATTCCAGAACATGAACTGTGAAGTTTTTAAGATAAACTTCAGATGAAAGATTTTAATTTCCAAAAATTAATTTCAGCATTTTTCTCAGAATCTCATATCAAGGAAAGCTGTTCATGTATAATGGAACTTAGATGTAAATTATCATGGATAAAAAGAGGCATCCTGAATAGCAAGAAATATAATAATAATAATAATAATAATAATAATAATAATAATAATAATAATAATAATAATAATAATAATAATACAAATAATAATAATAATAATAATAATAATAATAATAATAATAATAATAATAATAATAATAATAATAATAATAATAATAATGATGATGGTTTTATAAATTAATGAAAAAATGTTGAAGCAGATACTAGTGATGCGTATTGAGAGAGAGAGAGAGAGAGAGAGAGAGAGAGAGAGAGGAGAGAGAGAGAGAGAGAGAGAGAGAGAGAGAGAGAGAGAGAGAGAGAGAGAGAGAGAGAGAGAGAGAGAGAGAGAGAGAGAGAATGTATTTTAGTATTTTTACAAGAGCCATATCAGCTTAAAATACATTGAAACGACTGAAAGCATCGGAGAATCAAGAAAGGAAACTTTCCATTGTAAAAACTGATTGAAGGTCTTTTTGAATTCTAAGCCATCTCATACACCCTCTTGCTGGTTTCTTGATCGGTTTCATTCTTCATGCAGTAAATCCTACAGCTGAAGATATTTTTAGACTTAACTAGGACTGTTCTAGACAGCTCTTTGTTAAGTCTTCCTTCAGTTACGGAACTTTTTCTGTGCCTACATTTACACAGAATATTCTCGCATATTCATTACACATTTATTATCACTGAACATCTGACAAGTCACAACACACCCCATCTCTGTTCTCTTTGCTTTATGTCTCTCTGTGCCCCGACCCATTGAGGGCAATTTTCTTCACCCGTTCAGGACATGTCAGACTCATTTAAAACAAATTGTAATCAAGACACAACAATGTTTTGTGTTCTCTGACAGGTACGACTTTTCCTTATGTTAATTTTTTTGCATTATCTTTCATTCTTTAAATCCTGATGCTTTTGGAATATGTACATGTATTAATCATGTCTTGCTGAGCTGTGCATCGAGCGCACACAGTCACACACACATACATACAAAGGTCACGCAATTACACACACATACGATATATTGGTTGCTTTATTTACACAAATGCAAACACAAACAATATATTCTTTGCTTTGTTTAGGGAAAAGGAGTAATATATACCTTATAGCAACGTCTATGGAGATATCAGTCTCTGAATTCCTGACTTCGACTGTTGTCATTCTGGGTGGGAATTTCCCTATCATCATGTTTTTGGGCTTGAGTTTAATTCCAGGAATCTCTAGGTCTTCTAGAAACTTATACACCACTAGATCTTCGATGTAGTCACCAATTTGTGGCCACAGTCCTTTAATTACCTGCAAAGATGATTGAATCATTATTTGTGTAAATGGCACTAGTTATTTTAATACTAATCAGTATATCGTTACTACTGTGAATAAAGATGGACACTTATCGGTTGAGGTAACTCGAATAATGAATCAAATATTGTTTACCCTTTAAACTCAATGTATTTACATGGCATCAAGATGTGATCGCTTTTACGTCACGGACTCCTGTTTCTACTAAGGGCTTAGAGGTGCCTTCTTGCCAAGGACTTTGGTTTTGGCAAGTGTTGCCGTTACCTTGAGTGAATGCTTTTTTTCACCTCAGACCTGACGAATCAAATTCACGAGCGTTACCATTCGGCCTCAGTGGTCACCTTTAAATGGTATCAGGATATATTTCATATATTCAAAGACCGTCACGGTCTGAGGTTAGCAAGGGCATGCACTCAGGATAAGGATTCCATCTGCCAAAACAAGTCCTTCGCAAGAAGGCAACCATCCTAGCCCTTAGTAGAAAAGGGAGTCCGTGACGTAAAACCGGAACAACAACAACAACAACAACAACAACAACAACATATTGCTTTAGTTTAATCTTATTAGTATACGTATATATGATGCTGGTATATGACATATCTCTAGCTTTTCATGACTTCGACTAGTCATTCAGCCTGCCCTTATCCTAATGTGTTATTATTCTCTTGTTTCAGCCTTGTCCTTAAGCTACTACTTTTTCTTTGTCTCAGTGTTTTCTTGGTGCCTGGGCCTGATGAGGGCAGTTTTTTTTTTTCCTGTCCCGGTGTCACACTTATGAAAAAAAAAATCTTGAGGGTGATTCAAGAAAAATCGTGACATTTATTGTCAATTAAAACTTTCAGAATTTGTAAGCTAATTAGATAAGCTTTTGGAGATCGATATCAATAGGCGTAGAAATGTCTGTTGTCTATAGGCGGGACCCACAGCAGATGAGGTTTTCCTCGCTTATACCGTGGGTGACCCAGGCAAAGTGACTTGAGATGAATAGTGAAATTCTTTTTATTCCCATGGATCTAAGATATGGTAATTGGGTCTTTTTGTAAATAGATATGTGAATGGGCTCGGCAGAGGAATCGACCATATATAACAAATACATGTGATTCAAATACGATACCTCGTTCAGCCATTCAACGTCTTGAGTTCCACTGGTATTCTGCTGAAAAATTAAAGATAATTTGTCATTAGTTTTAATATTAGAATCTCTAGACTAGAATGAGGAGATTTTTATATTTTACCAGTTATTACCTATAAAGGCTTCAGAAAGATGTTGTATATTACTGAAAAATGCATAATGAAATGAATGTGCTGTGATTGGTTTTACGTCACGAGCTCCCTGTTTTACTAAGGGCTAGGGCGGTTCCTGCTTGCGAAGGACTTTGGTTTTGGCAAGTGTGACCGTTTCAATGAGTGAATGTTCTTTCTAATCTCAGACCGCTACGGGTCACGAACCTTCGCCCTGACGAATCAAAGTCGCGAGTATTGGTGGAAAATACTGAGGATAGGATTCCTAGTCCCCTCTTTACGCCCCATTTTGTCGACTTTTACGACACCCAGGGGAAATTAGAGGAGGTATTCTTACCCCTTCCTCAGTGGGATAAATAGTTGTACAACCTTGAGTGAAAAAAACCTTCTCTTATATATATAAAACAAGGAAGCATTGTAAAGTACGATACGTTAATGATAGGATAATTATCGTACATGATTGTACTACATAACTTACTTCAGTCTCGTTGGATATATTTTCAGGTGAAGTATCAGTTGTATCACCTACTAATTGGCGAATTGGACTCTTTCCTAATTCCTCCTAATAAAAAAAAATATTTCGGGATATTACTTGGAGGTATATTGATTAAATATTGTGAAAAACGATTATTTATCTGACATATTTGGGTTGAAATCACTGGAGAAATGACAATAAAGCTGAAGCAATAGTAAAAAGTTATATTAAGAAATCTTTTGGTTCGAAGTGATGAATACTTAACGTAAATGGAGCAAAATATGAAAAAAAAGTATATTTTAAATCAAGTTTTGAGGATCCTTTTCAGAGATCTTAAATGATGTATTTAATAGGTTCATATTTGTGGGAATAACTCCTTAGAACAAAAAAAAATCTAATTGATTTTTGTAGAGTTGAAATAATAGTAAATGATATGCTACTTTTTATGTGTTCTTATCTTCTATTTTGCTCTCTTATCAGAGATTACATGATTGCACAATACCTTAGCGATCTTGAGAAGGAAATGCACTCAAAAACTGACTGATTTTGCCTTGTTCATAGTTATTAAATGATTTTTTTTTTCCTCACGCGAGGAATTTTTTTCTCGGAAATCTACACCTTCCCATGAAGTTAATTATTCAAATTTACGAATTAAATATTTTAATTCTGTCCACTTACAAATCAGTCGACTTTATTTTCAGTCAAAGAGTATTTTAATTCTGTCCACTTACAAATCAGTCGACTTTATTTTCAATCAGAGAGTACTTTAATTCTGTCCAGTTACAAATCAGTCGACTTTATTTTCAATCAGAGAGTATTTTAATTCTGTCCACTTACAAATCAGTCGACTTTATTTTCAATCAGAGAGTATTTTAATTCTGTCCACTTACAAATCAGTCGACTTTATTTTCAATCAGAGAGTATTTTAATTCTGTCCACTTACAAATCAGTCGACTTTATTTTCAATCAGAGAGTATATTAATTCTGTCCACTTACAAATCAGTCAACTTTATTTTCAATCAGAGAGTATTTTAATTCTGTCCACTTACAAATCAGTCGACTTTATTTTCAATCAGAGAGTATTTTAATTCTGTCCACTTGCAAATCAGTCGACTTTATTTTCAATCAGAGAGTATTTTAATTCTGTCCACTTACAAATCAGTCGACTTTATTTTCAATCAGAGAGTATTTTAATTCTGTCCACTTACAAATCAGTCGACTTTATTTTCAATCAGAGAGTATTTTAATTCTGTCCACTTACAAATCAGTCGACTTTATATTCAATCAGAGAGTATTTTAATTCTGTCCACTTGCAAATCAGTCGACTTTATTTTCAATCAGAGAGAATTTTAATTCTGTCCACTTACAAATCAGTCGACTTTATTTTCAGTCAAAGAGTATTTTAATTCTGTCCACTTACAAATCAGTCGACTTTATTTTCAATCAGAGAGTATTTTAATTCTGTCCAGTTACAAATCAGTCGACTTTATTTTCAGTGAGTATTTTAATTCTGTCCACTTACAAATCAGTCGACTTTATTTTCAATCAGAGAGTATTTTAATTCTGTCCACTTATAAATCAGTCGACTTTATTTTCAATCAGAGAGTATTTTAATTCTGCCCACTTACAAATCAGTCGACTTTATTTTCAATCAGAGAGTATTTTAATTCTGTCCACTTACAAATCAGTCGACTTTATTTTCAATCAGAGAGTATATTAATTCTGTCCACTTACAAATCAGTCAACTTTATTTTCAATCAGAGAGTATTTTAATTCTGTCCACTTACAAATCAGTCGACTTTATTTTCAATCAGAGAGTATTTTAATTCTGTCCACTTACAAATCAGTCGACTTTATTTTCAATCAGAGAGTATTTTAATTCTGTCCACTTGCAAATCAGTCGACTTTATTTTCAATCAGAGAGTATTTTAATTCTGTCCACTTGCAAATCAGTCGACTTTATTTTCAATCAGAGAGTATTTTAATTCTATCCATTTACAAATCAGTCGACTTTATTTTCAATCAGAGAGTACTTGCCAAAGAGATTTTTTGTATTTAAGAGACACTTTGAATACTGAATCATATTTACATTAAGTAATACGGTATAAGTATCCAACCATGCAACATATGGACTTATTCTTCTTTAGAAAGAAATCGAGAGATCTGGTCATGATTCTGGTTTCAATTTAGTATTCATAATGTGATTACGAACCTGATGCGACTCGTTGGTAGATGTTCTGTTTTCTTGTGTGTCCATGAAGAAATTATCCAGATAATTTTGGGTTTCATTTTCGGGATCGAAGCAAGCCCAGATACTGACGTGCACCAATAGGCTTGGAAAACTGAGTGTTGAAATGTAAATGGAAGCAACGAGACGACTCACAAACGCAATGCTAATATTGATCAGCGCTGACAGGAATTGTTCTTGATCATGAAGAGACGTTATTATGCTGCCAGCGTTGTTGTTTCTGGTTAGGGTCTGATACGTAGCAAACAAATATAGGATCACAATGTCTCTTTTAACCAAAAAGTAAACACACATAGCCCATGGAAGTATGCGTAAGATATTTTGCACGTTTGTACTCGCTGACCTTCTTTTTCCAGCTCGAATAACACTCTGCAGTTTACTTCGTAGATAATATATCGTGTGTTCCATACTAACCATGATTTTAGTCTTAGTTTCTAACAGTTTTTAAGTAGTTTTGGTGTGATAGATAAGACAAATAAAACAGACTGTGCATTGACAGTAATGATGAAGTAACGACTATTTTCATTTGCCTAGCAAAGTTGCAAATGCAGTACAAGCCCCGTTTTGTACATTTATCGTTTGGCTTGATAAGAAGTAGAGATAAGAGATACAGTGAGAGTCATTTTGCTGTCATAAATTTTCTAAATCTACTTTTAATGCACTGTAATAAATTTATTATGTGTATATTTGTATTTGAAACTCATGGCGTGTAATACAATGAAGAAAATGTATTGATGTAAGTATGCTTCTCTACCTCAAATTTATGTATGTGTGTATATGTATGTATGTGTGTATGTATTTCCATTACTTTTAACAAAAGCGATGTACATACATAAAAATGAGTGAGAAAATGGAAAATATATATTTGGAAAATCCATATATACATAGCTCCATTCCCTTTGAAAGGGGGTGGCCGAATCATAGAACTTGCAACACATTCCTCATATACTCCTCTAAGCTCCTGTGGGATAAAAGGCTGCTTCATTCCCCCCTACCACCCTGCATGGATCATCCACAAAGTAGCTGGGCGAGGATATTGTGCAGTGAGGTATTGATATTGATATTCTAATCTCTGATAAATACTCGTGATAGTTGCTAATCTTTATTCCATTATAGTTCATCATATTGATATAATTTTTAGTATGTGTACAAAGGCTCTTATTTTTCTGAAGAACATTTATCAGTCATCAATTATACGAGTTATAAATGGGCTTTGATATAATCTCGTGACAGCTGCTAATCGTTGTTCTAAAATAGTTCGTCGTCATGATAAATATTATCAGTAAACGCACAAAGGCTGTTGTGGTTCTGGAACACTTCTTTCATTCATTACTGAAGTATTGTTGTTCTTTATACAAAACGGGTGTTTTTATTGAATCCTTCTTGTGGTCACACAAGTCGTACCATTTGCGATCTTTCATTAGATGATGGTCGTAACCTGGGGTAAAACATAGCCTCGTCTTGCAAAAATAGAAAAAAATATGAATAACTTATCACATGATCTGCACAGTCTATGAAAAAACATCATCAGTTATCACGCTGGTATATTGGGTTTAAAATAGCCTCGTCTTGAAGGAATGTAAAAAATATATTATCATTTGGTCTATGCAGTCTATAAAAAGGTGAGCATCAGTTATCATCATAGTTTCCTGGAGTAAAACACAGCCTAGTCTTGAAGGAAAAAAATGTAAAAATATGAATTATTTATCACATGGTCTATACAGTCAATAAAAAAGAACATCAGTTATCACTCTCGTAAGTTGGGTTGAAACGTAGCCTCGTCTTGAAGACAGGGAAAAAATATATAAATTATCACATGGCCTAAGCAGTCTATAAAAAGGTGAGCGTCAGTTATCACCCT
>JAXCGZ010002048.1:12500-37500 GCA_037179515.1 Halocaridina rubra | reverse complement strand
ATAAAAGTCTGAAAGTGGAACCTCTAAACTCATATATTTTCAAACTAGCCAAAAGGACTTGGGGTAAAATGGAGATCGATTTCCCAGAATTAATAGAAGAGTCATATAATCTAAACAACAACGAAAATAATGATCATCATCCTGGTGGAGAAGAATTTCCCCATTACTATCGGGAAACCCACCAGATCCCATTTATATAAGAGGAAACCAAAACCATAACCTCAACCGTAACTTTAAACTTAACTTGCTTTAACTAAATAGTGTGTAAATAGTGTATATATAGTGTGTAAATAGTGTGTAAATAATTAACCATTCTGATCTATCTCTCCCACTGAACTTTTCTTAACAAATACTATCAAAATATATACAAACTTGGTTCAAAAAAGAGAGAAAAAAAAATAATTTCTGCATTTTCTCTACTACTAAATCTCTTTTTTTCGCCTTTACTAAAAAAAGAAATGTATATGTATGTGTATGTACTGATATATATATATATATATATATATATATATATATATATATATATATATATATATATATATATATATATATATATATATATATATATATATAAGTATATAAATATATAAATATATATATATATATATATATATATATATATATATATATATATATATATATATATATATATATATATATATATATATTATATATATATATATATATATATGTGAGCACAAGTATGTATGTCTCTGTGTGTATATAGCATTTATTACTAATCAATCAAATAATAGCAGTGTTCATCAAGAATGCAAACAATTAAATAATAATTAAAGCGAGTCATGTCTGGGCAGTGAGATAATGTTAAGCTGTAGTTAAATTAGAATTTTAATCAAAACTTAGCACGAGGGTCTGCCCCTCTCTATTTATCTCTTCCTTCTTTAATTTTCGTGCTTATCCCCCCAATCCTTCCCATCCTATATCCACCTCTCTTCAGTGATGACACCCTGAATAGGGCTAAGAGAGTTCACTCGACGCCATCACTGTTCTTCCCCACCTATCCTATCCCATCCTACCTACCTACCATCATTATCCCCACCTGACAATTTTATACCACCTGATTTTCTTTCCTACGTTCGTTTTCGTTTTTCTTTCTCTTTTTATCTTCAGGTCCATACACAGAGGCCTGTGTTGTGGGGCCAGATGGTCGCCTGGGATAACTTTACAATTCTTAACTTCCACCAGCCTTGATATATTGTAAAGGCAGTAATCTATTAGAGAGCATCTACCACCACTCATGGACGTTATCGAGTGCTCTCTTTTCTTTTCAAAGAACGTGTTCACTATTGCTATATCAAAGGATATGCAAAGTCTACTATACTCTATCCCTCTGGGTATCTCTCCCCGATCCTATGTCCTCCATGCACCCGCTCAATTATATCATCTCCATTTCCAACGTGCCCATTAAAATCTGCACCCACTATAATCCTCTCATTCTCCTCCAGTTCCTGCATTATCTCATATATTTCGTTCCAAAAAACCCAGCTCTTTTTCCTCCTTTGTGCACACCACTTGTGGTGCATAAGCGCTAATGATGTTCATTGTCTCCCCTCCATAGCGTATCTTCACTCTCATAATGCGGTCATTCTCTCCTACCCTGAGCATTTGCTCCACTATAGAATAACTTGTAGCCATCACCCAGCTCTTTGGCTTTATTCCCCTTCCATCGAGTTTCCTGAACACGTAAGATATCCACTTTCTTTATCCTCATTAAATCTGCCAACTCTCTTCCTCATCCTGTCATCGACCCGATATTGAGGTGGCTGGCTATCAGTAGGATGAAAAAGAACTTTGCTGCAAGACATGTGTGGGAAGTGACTTTTTACTTTGGTATCGGTTTACGTCACGAACTCCCTTTTCAACTAAGGGCTAGGACGGTTGACTTCTTGCGAAGGACTTGTTTTGGCAGATGAGGTATGCACAGTCCCCCCTCCGCCCTTTTTAGTTGACTTTTACGAAGCGCAGGGGATCACGGAGGACTCATTCTTAACCACCCTCCCTCAGGAGTAGTAGTATGAAGTAAAGTATTTTTAGAATAAAACACCATATTACATCAAATGAAAAAGGGAATTGGCACCTGGTTCCCCAACTAATGGCACTTAGGTCAACTCCCCTATCATGCTAAAAGGAGGTACAGGTATTTGACCCAGATATAACAGATTTACTCTATGTCTAACTACCTATGTACAAAAGCCATATTCCCCCTTATAAGGGGGAGGCTGAGCCTAAGCAAAACACCTAGACTTTACGGGAAAACAATACAGAGAAGGGGATTCCCTGTTCCCCCGCTCTCCCCCCTTTAGTCGACTATTACGACACACAGGGGAGCACGGAGGAAGTATTCTTGCCCCTCTCCCTTAGGGAGAACAGAATTATTACGAAATTATTTGATTATGGCTGAGTTGACCACAACTAAAGGAGATACGTGCACGATGTTTGTCGTTTTATGGGTCACTGTTGATCCCCATTCAAATGGAGGGTTGGACAAAGAGTGTGACTGGGGAATTAAGGCTGAATGCCCTTCCTAATGTTTCGCGGGGGACACGAACACGAGTTTGATTCGGTTTTACGTCACGAACTCCCTTTTTCTACTAAGGGCTAAGTATTTATTGAACAAGATCAAAGGCCTCAGGTTTTCCTGGTCTCACTGCCCCTGACGTGAAGGCTTGACTTTGCTCATGGACGCGTGTCAAGGATTGGTAGCATAATAGTACTTACTGTAATTTTTCACCATTTTATTTTGTATAGGGTGGTCAAAAGTTGCTCTTTCACCCATAACTCATACATTTAATAACGTACTCAATGAGCATCCCGAGTTGCTACAGTTTGCAAAACTGAGGGCACTCTTAATCCTTTCCAACTTATCTCGAGAAATCGTGGTCATAACGTCTCAAGTAAGAGCTAGGCTTTGATTCACTGAGCTAGGGGTGGTTTTTCTCTATGGTGTTCCTGTAAAATTCTGAATTTTTAACCCATATTTTTTTAGGTTATGAATAGCTAACTTACAATGTTGTTTTGTTTTGAGAAAGCTTGAAATTGACATTAATTGTTACTAGTGCTTTAGATCGGTTTTCGACTGATGGAATTAATTTTTGACCTGCCTTTACTTACCCCCTCTTTAACCCTTACATTCTCCAGTTTTTTCATATTCTCCTCATCTGTTCTCGAGCATTTTGATAAGCCTCTTGTAAAAGTTTGATAAATCTTTCCTTCCCTATCTTTTTCAGTCCTAGTCTTCCCATTTTCCCTTTGCTAGCTAAGATATATATATATTTTTTTGAGAAACAGCTCGAAATTAACATAAATTTTTACTTGTGCTTTAGATCGGTTTTCGAGCGTAGGAATTAATTTCTGACCTGCCTTTTCTTACCTCTTCTTTAACCCCTATATTCTCCAGTTTATTTCATATTTTCCTCATATGTTCTCGAGCATTTTGATAAGCATCTTGTAAAAGTCTGATAAATCTTTCCCTCCCTATCCTTTTCAGTCCAAGTCTTTCCATTTTCCCTTTGCTATCTCTCATTGCCTCTTTTTTCCTCTGCCTCCATTGCCTCTTTTTCCTCATTGCCTCTTTTTCTCGCCTCCCCCATTGCCTCTTTTTTTTCCTCATTGCCTCTTTTTTCTCTTGCCCTCATTGCCTCTTGCCTCTTTTTCCTCATTGCCTCTTTTTTCTCATTGCCTCTTTTTTTTCCTCATTGCCTCTTTTTTTCCTCATTGCCTCTTTTTTTTCCTCTTTGCCTCTTTTTTTCCTCTTTGCCTCTTTTTTCCTCTGCCTCTTTTTTTCCCTCTTTGCCTCTTTTTCCCTCTTTGCCTCTTTTTTCCTCATTGATTCCTTGCCTCTTTTTCTCTACTTCTCTTCTAGCTGACTTACTCTTGTATGCAGTGTTGCATTTTTCTGAACGTCCAGTTACATGAATATTGGGTTTTTCATTTGATTACAACTGATTGATATTTATATTGTAGTGTTAATATATTTTTTATAACAGTATAGTTTTTAATCGTGCTACTGTTTGTCGAAAAGTATATAAAATTATCCATGTATTCTTGTAACATATTTCAGTGTAGTTTTACTTTTCAAGCGCAGAATATGATTGATGTCCGTATTCAAAAAGGTTTTATATTTTGTATTTTTAGTTGCCCAATATGGCAAAATCCAATAATGTGAACACTGTGTTACTGGCATACATCAATAGTCAATTGAAATTTACTTAAGTGTAATGAATTTTATCCAAAATTATATATACATTTTTTCGAAATTCTAAATTTTTTTTAAAGTGTGAAATTCAAGTAATCTTACGTAATCTGCTGTTATCCATATTAAGTCATCCAAAAAATGTCTTTTTTTTTAAGTGTAAAATCCAAGTAATCTTGTGTGTTACTTTGCTGTTCTTATCCATTTTGTCATAATTTTTTTTTTTTAAGTATAAAATTCAAGTAATCTTATTTACTCTGCTGTTCTTATCCATATTAATTCATCCAAAAAATTTCGTGTTTTTTAAGTGTAAAATTCAAGTATTCTTATGTACTCTGCTGTTCTTATCCACATTAAGTAATCCACATTAAGTAATCCAAAAATTTACTAAGTCCAAAAATTAAAATTATTTACTAATTGGCATCTTTGGAATTGTACGTAATTTTAAATGTTTGTCTAGCGTGTTAATTGTGATATTTGACCCGAAATTATATTTTCGATATTAGGTGTAGTGTAAAATACTAGTTCATTTTATAAACTTCACTGTCTTGATCATCCAAAAATTTACTAAGTCCAAAATTTGAAAATATTTATTGGCATCTTAGAGTTTTCGTAATTTGCAAAAAATATTTCTTGCTTGTAAATTGTGTATTCTATCCGAAATTATATTTTCGATTTTAGTTGTGTAAAATTACTAGTTGTTGCTTTATGCTAGACTGTCCTTAGTCATCCAAAATTTACTAAGTCCAAAAAATAAAATTATTTACTAATTGGCATCTTTGAAATATGTTTATGTAGTTCCATGAATTTAAAATGATCGGTTTGGTAATAATTTCAAAGTCCAAAACTTCATTTCATAGCCCTTATTGGCATGTTGTGGAGAAGTAATTAAGTTTAAATGTAAAGTTCTAACTTAATTCAGTGTACAAAAATGCTTAGTTTCTTTTCTTAAGTTAAGCAGCTTGATTAAAAATATAATTTCTATCTATATAATAAAAATGCATAAAAATTATACTTTTTAAAATTATATGCCACAAATGTGAGTGGTGCAGTACTTTGCAGCATATACTTTTTTTTTCAAAGTATTTTTCATTTATTTCGTAATTGCAATTATTTCTCAAAATTGATAGTAACTTGAAACACTTAATATAATTATAAGTCATGTTTTGAGTAGAAAATGAAAGGAAAAATACCAAAATCAATATTAATTTCAAAAACATGTTTTATATTGTAGTTATTTTACAGTATCAAAATTTTTTTTGTATTTTGTAGGTATTTTACAGAGTAAAAATAAAAATGTTTTTTAAGTTCAAGATATTTTTCTAGTCCTTTTACAAATGGGTGAGACAATCTTCGAACCCTGTTAGAGAAAAGGTTACCATGAGTTGCCCGATAGCATAATATAAGTAGAATATTTTAAGCTAGGTTCTGGGCGGACATATATTCCCTTAAAAATTACTGGCCCGCTCTCCCCTACAAGGAACAGTAGCTACACTTTACCTTATCGTCGACTACAAGCCTATCTATACAATACCCACTACAAGCAAAGAAATACTTGATCTACAGTACCCCCACTAAGAGCCTAAAGACTATCTAAAATACCCTCTACAAGCCTAAATACTTAATTTAATAAAAAAAATAAACAACTTAATTTAATCAAGAAATACACAATCTAGTTCCTAAGTTAAATCATACTGTTGCCAAATGGCTATAATATACATACAAATTTATACCAAAAAATAATTAGCAACACTGAAAAATACAGCTCAAAATAAAATACTCCTGCTAAATAGCGGAAGCCATTTCATCATGACTCCAATGGAAATTATCATACGTTTGACAAACAGGATATAAAAATTGGTTTTAACGGCTCTAGACAAGTAAATCTAATACCTAAAGAAATTTGCTGGACAATATTTGGAATATCCAGAACATACCTAAAAATTTGTTTATCAGGACTTTAAATATTAGAAAAATACAAAAGCAGACTAATCGAACCATCTAGTAGCTGGTTCCCTCCGAAGTTTCCCTCAGGATAGCTGGCACTCGGAGCGGCAGTGAATTTCATCCGGTAAAGCGAATGAATAATGAAAGATGATCTCGGTCTCATTTCTGATTGGCTCTGGGGACCGAGATAATGATTAGAAGAGACTGTCGGGGGCATCCATACTACGACGCGAGAGGTGAAATTCTATGCCCGTCGTAGGACGAACAACAGCGAAAGCATTTGCCAAGAATGTCTGCTGCATTGAGCAAGTGTCCTGTGTGGCGGGCATAATATCAAAGAATAGCCTCACCGTATTCCCTGCGTGTCGTAAAAGGCGACTGAAAGTGGACGGGGCGGGAGGACTGGGAATCCCCCCCCTTGTATAATCCTCCTGTGAGGCTCATAGAAGAGGGAGAGTAGAGGGGAGTATAACTGCTCCCCATACTGTGTCTTCTTTGATGTCGGCTACCCCACTTTTAAGGGAAACAGCCTCGGTATATGTATGTATGTACAAAAGCACCGTTTTTGCGAGCATATTCAGGTTATGATGAATTTAGTACCTAGTATGGCCAGATTTGCGGGTAACGTTGCCAGGGCCCAATTTCTTAAACATTGTAAAGCTAGGATGCCATATTGTTAGTTAGCTAGACACAAATGGATTTCATAAACGCATCTGATGCAGTTCTCTGTATGGCTAGGATCCCATGTGAGATCCTAGTCATACAAATCATGATCAGATGTTGCAATCCAACAAAATTAGCTAATCGTTGCTAAACTAAAAAATGATATTTGCAATCAGCCTCGCAAATGTCAAACGTTCTTTATCTAGCGACAATGCATTGCCCTTAGAGCAAAGTAATCCCCTTATGGCTTCTTCTTTGATGTCGGCTACCCCCCATTGGGGGAGACAGCCAAGGTACAAAGTATATGGATAAACAATGCTGGTAATTTTGCTCGACTGCAACACTTATGCTTTGGCACCTATGATTTGGCACTAGTGCCAAGTAAATCCGCTAATAAAAAGCACTGAAAAATGCAATTCATCCTGACCTAGATGTCCTCGCAAAAACGCAGCTTAATTAGAACAAATTTACAAGATAAAATTAAATTTACCGAGGAAATATTAATATAGGGAACATACTAAATTAACCACACAATTCATATACAATTTAACGAGACAATATTGATAATATAGAGGGAATATATTAGATTAACCACACAAGTACTTCATATGCAATTATCTGAGAAAATATTGATATTATAGGGAATATACTAGATTAACCACATAAGTAGTTCATATACAATTTACCTAGAAAATATTGATAATATAGGGAATATACTAGATTAACCACACAAGTAATTCATATACAATCCCGATCATGAAAAGGGCTCTAAACAAATACGGGTAACTGAAGGCGAGTACTTTCTCGCCCCAAAAACGAAAATATTTCAAGTCATAATAAAATGACCCATACACAAAGGTTGGGCATTCCTATGTACAGCATATTTCAATCCATCATCGCAATGTATACTTTATCCTATAAAATACTTTTCTTTAGTGCTGGTAGCAATTAAACCCGTTATTGCAGTATACACTTTTCCTTAAAAAAAAAAAAAAAAAAAAAAAAAAAAATAATAATAATAATAATAATAATAATAATAATAAATAAATAAATAATAATAATAATAATAATAATAATAATAATAATAATAATAATAATCCACATTACATTACATAGTTTATCCTTTTCCAAAGTATCAATTTTCTCAAGTTCTGGCACCATTTTATTCATTATTACTATCTATACTTTATCCTTTTCCAAACTGACTTTTCTCAAAGTGTTGGTAATATTTAATCCATTATTTCAATATATATACTTTATCCTTCTGCAAAATGAATTCTAGAATATCAACGCCAGTAAACAGCTCTAAATCTAGAATTTACGAGAATTGTAAATTTGGGTAATATGGTTACATCATTGTTGGTTCGCCCAAACCATTTGCGTATGGAACATATTTCACTGAACTTTTAAATGCCCTCGAATTTTTTTTATTTTTTTTTAATTTTGCGCGCTTGTGAGGCTCCCGGCCATATTAACAGAAGGGACACTTTTCTGCCAAGATTGTTAATGGTTTTCTTTGATTGACAAAATAATTTTATCAGAATTTAACTTAATATTGCCCTCGATTTTTTTTTTTTTGGGGGGGAGCGCTTGGGAGGCACCGAACCATATCAACAGAAGGGACACTTTTCTAGCAAGATTGTTAATGGTTTTCTTTAAATGACAAAATAATTTTATCAGAATTTAATTTCATATTGTTCTTTATACGAATTTAAGTTACCCGTATTTCTTTAGTAATAAACAAGAGCCCATTTACTCATCGAGATTGTACAAGTTTTTCTGGTATTGAAAAAAATACAATTTTACTGCTTAGAGTTGCATTTTAAATGGATACAGGAATTCCCAATGCATATTTTCGCCTATGTAGCGCATTCCTCGGTAAAATCAAGACCATTCCTAGGTAAATTAAGAAAACTGTTCCACAGGGAGAAAGTACTACATCACTGCTCAACTCAACTAATATCACTTTGTACTTTTGAAGATAAATATTAAAAATCCTTGAGCAGATGTGCTAATAATCTGTAGACAGCAGACGTCCTAATAACCTGTCGACAGCAGACGTCCTAATAACCTGTCGACAGCAGACGTCCTAATAACCTGTCGACAGCAGACGTCCTAATAACCTGTCGACAGCAGACGTCCTAATAACCTGTCGACAGCAGACGTCCTAATAACCTGTCGACAGCAGACGTCCTAATAACCTGTCGACAGCAGACGTCCTAATAACCTGTCGACAGCAGACGTCCTAATAACCTGTCGACAGCAGACGTCCTAATAATCTGTAGACTGCAGACGTCCTAATAATCTGTAGACTGCAGACGTCCTAGTAATCAGTAGACTGCAGACGTCCTAGTAATCTGTAGACAGCAGACGTCCTAATAATCTGTAGAAAATCTTCAACTCTTTGATTTCTATGAAGTTCTTGTCCTCCGAGAGAGATTTAATTTAGATAATGGACCTAAGATTCTGGATTTTCTATTCACACTCCTGAAAATAAAATTAAATGTGAAATAATGTTCCATATGATAAAACTTCATTCAACAATGCATTCACAAACGGTTTGATAAAAAAAAAAATACAATTCTCATCAAGAGCAAACATCTCAAACATTTTGAGATATTCTTAATTGGTGAAGCGGGACATCTAGCTGTCAAAATAATTGAGATTTAAAGTTATTTGTTGAAGCGGGACATCTCACTTAAGATTTTGAGATATTCTTAATTGGTGAAATGGGATATCTGGCAAAATTTTGACATTTCTAATCAGTTGGTGAAGCGGGACATTTCACTCATGATTTAAAGATTTCTGATCAATTAGTGAAGCGGGACATCTCACTCATGATTTTGAGATATGTCTAATCAACTGGGGAAGCGGGACATCTCACTGTTAAAATTTTGAGATTTCTAATCAAGTGATGAAGCGTATTTATCAATAAATTTTGGAACCGTATGAAGCTACAGGTATGTCAAAGAACTACATAAAACATTCTAGGATATATGAAAATATATATTTCTAGATTAAAACCATTATCGTATGGAAATCTATAACTATCATTTACGGCTTAACAAGGAGCTATATGTTTCAAAGATCAAACGAGTATTTTTACTTTTGAAAATTTTAAGTGGTATGGAACGGCAAGTAACTAAAGCTATAAATAGTAAAAGTATTCATAATATATCTAAATATTAATTGTCCACTGACAATTATCTGGGAAAACCTATTTTGGATATTACGTTTTCAACAAACGTTTATTCAGGCAGCAACGTTTTATCACCTTCGTGCACAACACGTGAAACCGTCTTGTCGAAAATTGAATATTAGAAACCAGAATGACCTTACTAACAAAACATCTCGTTAGAACTATTCTCTTTTTACGGCCTCATTATTCCCCATTTGGGGATGCCCTTCCAAACGCTCTACCGTGGGGTCATATGCGATTACATTGAGTATGCTTATGCATCAACATATCCTTGATTTTTCTTTACAAGAAGGAGCCAGTGCCACTATAAAGTCAATATAGAAAAGGGTAATTGTCATTTCTAGTGCCTTTGTGTACTTCACAAGCATAAAGCAAATATAAACACGGAAATATGAAAACAAAAGCACTGTAAACACCACAAGAAAATTCAGCAAATATTCCAGGTAAGTTCGTTACACATTCTTCTTTGTAGGTGGGAGATTAAAAAAAAAAAAAAAAAAAAAAAAAAAAAAAAAAAAAAAAAAAAAACCGAAGTCTATTTTTCATTTCAAAACACAAGTTAAACTATATTCATCTCAAAAGGAAAAGTAGATTCATCTCAAAAGATTAAAGTTGCAGTAGATTCACTTCACACTGAGGAGTTAAAAGTAGACTCCCTCAAAAGGAAAAGTTGAAAGTAGATTCACTCAAAAGGAAAAGTTGAAAGTAGATTCACCTCAAAAATAAAAGCTGAAAGTAGATTCACCTCAAAAATATAAGTTGAAAGTAGATTCACCTCAAAAAGGAAAAGTTGAAAGTAGATTCACCCAAAAGGAAAAGTTGAAAGTAGATTCACTCAAAAGGAAAAGTTGAAAGTAGATTCACTCAAAAGGAAAAGTTGAAAGTAGATTCACCTCAAAAATAAAAGCTGAAAGTAGATTCACCTCAAAAAAGAAAAGTTGAAAATAGATTCACCTCAAAAAGACAAGCTGAAAGTAGATTCACCTCAAAAAGACAAGCTGAAGTAGATTCACCCCAAAAAGACAAGCTGAAAGTAGATTCACCAAAAAAATAAAAGCTGAAAGTAGATTCACCTCAAAAAGAAAAGCTGAAAGTAGATTTACCTAAAAAATAAAAGCTGAAAGTAGATTCACCTCAAAAATAAAAGCTGAAAGTAGATTCACCCCAAAAAGGAAAGTTGAAAGTAGATTAACCTCAAAAAGAAAAGCTGAAAGTAGATTTACCTCAAAAAGAAAAGCTGAAAGTAGATTTACCTCAAAAATAAAAGCTGAAAGTAGATTCACCTCAAAAATAAAAGCTGAAAGTAGATTCACTTCAAAAAGAAAAGCTGAAAGTAGATTCACCTCAAAAATAAAAGCTGAAAGTAGATTCACTTCAAAAAGAAAAGCTGAAAGTAGATTCACCTCAAAAATAAAAGCTGAAAGTAGATTCACCTCAAAAAAGAAAAGTTGAAAATAGATTCACCTCAAAAAGACAAGCTGAAAGTAGATTCACCTCAAAAAGACAAGCTGAAGTAGATTCACCCCAAAAAGACAAGCTGAAAGTAGATTCACCAAAAAAATAAAAGCTGAAAGTAGATTCACCTCAAAAAGAAAAGCTGAAAGTAGATTTACCTAAAAAATAAAAGCTGAAAGTAGATTCACCTCAAAAATAAAAGCTGAAAGTAGATTCACCCCAAAAAGGAAAGTTGAAAGTAGATTCACCTCAAAAAGAAAAGCTGAAAGTAGATTTACCTCAAAAAGAAAAGCTGAAAGTAGATTTACCTCAAAAATAAAAGCTGAAAGTAGATTCACCTCAAAAATAAAAGCTGAAAGTAGATTCACTTCAAAAAGAAAAGCTGAAAGTAGATTCACCTCAAAAATAAAAGCTGAAAGTAGATTCACTTCAAAAAGAAAAGCTGAAAGTAGATTCACCTCAAAAATAAAAGCTGAAAGTAGATTCACCTCAAAAAAGAAAAGTTGAAAATAGATTCACCTCAAAAAGACAAGCTGAAAGTAGATTCACCTCAAAAAGACAAGCTGAAGTAGATTCACCCCAAAAAGACAAGCTGAAAGTAGATTCACCAAAAAAATAAAAGCTGAAAGTAGATTCACCTCAAAAAGAAAAGCTGAAAGTAGATTTACCTAAAAAATAAAAGCTGAAAGTAGATTCACCTCAAAAATAAAAGCTGAAAGTAGATTCACCCCAAAAAGGAAAGTTGAAAGTAGATTCACCTCAAAAAGAAAAGCTGAAAGTAGATTTACCTCAAAAAGAAAAGCTGAAAGTAGATTTACCTCAAAAATAAAAGCTGAAAGTAGATTCACCTCAAAAATAAAAGCTGAAAGTAGATTCACTTCAAAAAGAAAAGCTGAAAGTAGATTCACCTCAAAAATAAAAGCTGAAAGTAGATTCACTTCAAAAAGAAAAGCTGAAAGTAGATTCACCTCAAAAATAAAAGCTGAAAGTAGATTCACTTCAAAAAGAAAAGCTGAAAGTAGATTCACCTCAAAAATAAAAGCTGAAAGTAGATTCACCTCAAAAAGGAAAAGTTGAAAGTAGATTCGCCTTAAAAAGGAAAGCTGAAAGTAGATTCGCCTCAAAAGTGAAAGCTAAAAGTAGAATCATCTCAAAAGGAAAAGTAAATTCATAACAAAACAAAGTCTTAGTAGATTCACCTCAAAAGAATATGTTAAAAGTAGATTAATCTTAAGAGGAAAATTTAGTTTATTCCTCTCAAAATGAAAAGTTGAAAGTAGTCTCTCCTTAAGAAAAGCTAAACCAGCTTCATCTCAAAAAGAAGCTAAGGTTGGTTCATCTCAAATGTTAAAATAGATTATTCAAAGCAAAAAAATAAAGTATATTTATCTCAAAATGAGAAGCTAAAGTAGAATCATGTCAAAAAGATTCATCTAAAAAGATAAAGTAGATTCAACTAAAAAAATAAAGTAGACCCATCTAAAAAGATAAAGTAGATTCAACTAAAAATATAAAGTAGATTCAACTAAAAAGATAAAGTAGATTCAACTAGAAAGATAAAGTAGACCCATCTAAAAAGATAATGTAGATTCATCTAAAAAAACTATGTAGATTCATCTAAAAAGACAATGTAGATTCATCTAAAAGATAATGTAGATTCCTGTAAAAGATACTGTAGATTCATGTAAAAGATAAAAGATTCATCTAAAAAGACAAAGTAGATTCATCTAAAAAGATTGTCTATTCATCTAAAAAAATTAAGTAGATTCATCTTAAAATATAAAGAAGATTCATCTTAAAAGATAAAGATTCATCTAAAAAGATAAATTATTCATCTAAAAAGATAAATGTAGATTCATCTAAAAAAAATGTAGATTCATCTAAAAAAAATGTAGATTCATCTAAAAAGATAAAGTAGATTCATCTAAAAAGATAAAGTAGATTCATCTAAAGAGATAAAGTAGATTCATCTAAAGAGATAAAGTAGATTCATCTAAAGAGATAAAGTAGATTCATCTAAAGAGATAAAGTAGATTCATCTAAAGAGATAAAGTAGATTCATCTAAAAGATATAGTAGATTCATCTAAAAGATATAGTAGATTCATCTAAAGAGATGAAGTAGATTCATCTAAAAAGAGATAAAGTAGATTCATCTAAAAAGATAAAAGTAGATTCATCTAAAAAAAAAATGGATTCATCTAAAAAGATTAAGTAACTTCATCAAGGAGTTTGAAGTATTTTTTGCCTCTACAGTCAAAATTTCAGTATATTAATCTCACAAAGAAAAGATCAGCAGATTACTTTCAAGAGTTAAAAGATTAACCTCAAAGTGAAGTGAATGTAAATAAATGTCAATAGTTCAAAAATATATCTCTTTTTACAATCAAGTTGGAGATAATTTCAAATGAATTCCAATATAGATTTCTCAGAACTATATTATCTCAAAAGGAAAAAATAACCATCTCAGACGAGAACTAAAACAACTATCTCAGAGGAAACCTAAAACCACTACCTCAGAGGAGACCTAAAACCACTACCTCAGGAGACCTAAAACCACTACCCCAGGAGACCTAAAACCACTACCTCAGAGGAGACCTAAAACCACTACCTCGGGAGGCCTAAAACCACTACCCCAGGAGACCTAAAACCACTACCTCAGGAGACCTAAAACCACTACCTCAGAGAAGACCTAAAATCACTACCTCAGAGAAGACCTAAAATCACTATCTCAGAGAAGACCTAAAACCACTATCTCAGATGAGAACTAAAACCACTATCTCAGATGAGAACTAAAACCACTATCTCAGATGAGAACTAAAACCACTATCTCAGACGAGAACTAAAACCACTATCTCAGACGAGAATTAAAACCACTATCTCAGACGAGAACTAAAACCACTATCTCAGATGAGAACTAAAACCACTATCTCAGACGAGAACTAAAACCACTATCTCAGAGGAGAACTAAAACAGCTATCTCAGAGGAGAATTAAAACAACTCTCAGAGGAGAACTAAAACCACTATCTCAGACGAGAACAAAAACCACTATCTCAGAAGAGAACAAAAACCACTATCTCAGAGGAGAACTAAAACTTATCTCAGAGGAGAACTAAAACAGTTATCTCAGAGGAGAACTAAAACAACT
The DNA here is from genome assembly GCA_037179515.1 of Halocaridina rubra. Classification (NCBI taxonomy): domain Eukaryota; kingdom Metazoa; phylum Arthropoda; class Malacostraca; order Decapoda; family Atyidae; genus Halocaridina; species Halocaridina rubra. Next base: position 22,876 of record JAXCGZ010002048.1, on the reverse strand, counting down.
CTCAGAGGAGAACTAAAACAACTATCTCAGAGGAGAACTAAAATAACTATCTCAGAGGAGAACTAAAACATCCATCTCATAAGAGAACTAAAACATCCATCTCTAAAGAGAACTAAAACATCCATCTCTAAAGAGAACTAAAACATCCATCTCAAATGGAAACTTTAAAACCAATCTCAAATGAGAACTAAAATATCCATCTCATATGAGAACTTATACATCCATCTCTCAAATGAGAACTAAAATATCCATCTCAAATGAGAACTAAAATATCCATCTCAAATGAGAACTTAAACATCCTATCTCAAATGGGAACTAAAATATTTATCTCAAAGGAGAACTAAAACATTTCTCTAAAAGGAGAACTAAAACATTTCTCTCAAAGGAGAACTAAAACATTTCTCTCAAAGGAGAACTAAAACATTTCTCTCAAAGGAGAACTAAAACATTTCTCTCAAAGGAGAACTAAAACATTTCTCTCAAAGGAGAACTAAAACATTTCTCTCAAAGGAGAACTAAAAAATTTCTCTCAAAGGAGAACCAAAACATTTCTCTCAAAGGAGAACTAAAGCATTCTCTCAAACGAGAACTAAAACATTTCTTCCAAGCGAGAACGAAGACATTCTCTCAAAGGACTAAAATATTTCTCTCAAACGAGAACTAAAACATTTCCCTCAAACGAGAACTATAACATTCTCTCAAAAGACTAAAACATTTCTCTCAGAGGAGAACAAACTATCTCAAAGGAGAATTAAAAAATTTTCTCAAAAAACTAAAACATTATCTCAAAGAACTAAAACTATCTCAAAGAACTAAAACTATCTCAAAGAACTAAAATATTATCTCAGAAGTTAACTAAAACCCCTCAAAGTAGGATTGAAATAACCTTCACAAAAGCGATTCGAAATAACCCTTTAAAAGAAAAAATACTACATCGAAGTAAAATTAAAATTATAGCATGAGAATTAAAATCTCAAAAGAATTTAAACATTTATCTCAAGTAGAATTAAGACGGTTATATCAAAGGCGAAAGAAAATTTAATCACAAAGAAAACAAATCACTAAAGGAACAAAATTCTCAAAGAAAAAAATGTTCACAGGAAAAAATCTCAAAGGAAAAAAATTCTCTAAGGGAAAAAACTTCTCAAAGGGAAAAAACTTCTCAAAGGGAAAAAACTTCTCAAAGGGAAAAAACTTCTCAAAGGGAAAAAACTTCTCAAAGGGAAAAAACTTCTCAAAGGGAAAAAACTTCTCAAAGGGAAAAAACTTCTCAAAGGGAAAAAACTTCTCAAAGGGAAAAAACTTCTCAAAGGAAAAAAAATTCTCAAAGGAAAATAAATGATCTCAAGAGGTAATTTAAACCAATTTACTTTCAAAAGAGAACAGTCACTCAAATATAAATTAAAAGTCGTCTCACCGGGAAACAAATATGAATCTAGACAGAACTATAACATGTATCTCAAAGAGATTTATACATATCTCATAAGTTAATTTCTCTTAAGGGTAAATCAAAAGCTACCTCATGGGAGAACAAACATTTATCTCGAGATAGCCTTAATGCAGCAAAAGGGTTTAAAATTGCTAAGCTACTAAATCAGTGGTTCTCACCCTTTTTTTCCCCTTAAACCCCCCCCCCTTTTTTTTTTACACCTTTTCATAGCTATTCGACAAAAGACAAGCTTATTCTATTTTCCCCCAATAAAAAGTACAGGAATTATATTAAGAGGAGAATTTCATAAAACTTAACGTAAGTGAACTGTTTGGGACATGTCGACTTTTATGGGCACTGAGAGTTAATAATTGTACCGGAAATCCCTGCTACTGAAGATCTTAATGCCATTAATCCTTCCTCGATAAGCGCAGTCTATTTGACCTTAGTCGTTGCCGTTCAAACTTCAAAGGTCAGAGACCGCGCTATTTGCCCTGAAAATGAACATTAAAGCTCGCCGCCTGCTTCCTGAGAAAAAAGAAGATATTTTCACTTTAGTTTGTTCTTGCCACTGACCGATGGGTGAGTAGATAGGTCAAAAGGAATTATAAAAGAAATAAAGTGAGAAAGAATCATTCATATATATTCTCTACTTATTTCAAAATTATATAAATTACAATGGGAATTTTATTTTTAGTAATAAAAACCGTTCTGAAGTGCAATTACTTCATGGACCACCAATATATCATGGTGGACCCCAATTTGTCATTATGCCTGTGGACCCCCAGGAATATTACATGGACTCCCAGGGTCCATGTGGACCCCCAGGAATATTACATGGACTCCCAGGGTCCATGTGAACCCCGGTTGAGAACCACTGGGCTAAATGCAGCAAGAAGGCTGACCTATAGGGGGGATCTAAATTAAGCACTATTGTTTGTACATACCGACTATATGCATGTGAAGATGACTTGGAGATGAATTTAAAAAACAGCAATAAGTTGGAATATGTCAAGAGAATCTAATTGCAACAATATGGTTTGAACATATCGAGTATATCTAAATACAGATGTTATTTGGGACGTGTACAGTAAACCTGAACTCCGCAAAACTGTCTAGACATGTAGAGTAAATCGAAGTAGCAAATTGGTTTGGACATGCGGTAGGAATGGAATTGAAACAATGTGGTTTGAACACGTCGAATATATATAAATGGAGATGTTATTTTCGACATGTACAGTAAACCTGAACTCCGCAAAACCGTCTAGACATATAGAGTAAATCGAAGTAGCAAATTGGTTTGGACATGCGGTAGGAATGTAATTGAAACAATGTGGTTTGAACACGTCGAATACATATAAATGGAGATGTTATTTTCGACATGTACAGTAAACCTGAACTCCGCAAAACCGTCTAGACATGCAGAGTAGATCCAAGTAGCAAATTGGTTTGGACATGCGGTAGGAATGTAATTGCATCAAGATAGTTAGAACATGTAAAGTAAATCTAAACTCCATGAAATGGTTTGGACATGTGGACTTCTAAATGCAGAACGATTCATTTGAACACGTACATTTGACCTAAAAATAGCGAAACTGTGACGTATTGTGCATCTAAATAGAGCACGACGGTTTCCGCGTGGTGTGAATATAAATGCAAAAGAAAAGGTTTGCACTTGGAATGAAGATAAGCGCAGTGTAGACAATGCTATACTACCATTAATAAAAAGGTCTGTAGGTTGACGACCTTCTGAAGTGGAAAGTCGTCAATTATTATGAAAGGAAAGCTAACTTGGACAAGAATAAAAGAATTTGACATGTACGACATATTACACAGTGAATTCATTAAACGGTAAAGAAAATGTCTTGCTATTGCATAATGGGGCGAAATAACTTACACGAAACTACTTGAAACCAGCACAAAACATGGTAAAAGTTCCATAGCTCGGATACAGCTTTTGCTTTGCACTCACAACACACTTATCCTGGAATAACGAGCAATTGCAATTTAAATTAATTTTTGTTTCATTTTTCATAAACACCAAAAATGACCAAGGCAACAACCCATGTCGGACTAAGATTTTTGATTCCTCAAAATGACTCATTTTCTCGAGATGTAATGTCTACAGTTCCGATTTTTATGCCAAGGACTCCCTTTTCTACCAAGGGCTAGGACGGTTGCCTCCTTGAGAAGGACTTGTTTTGGCAGATGTAATCGTTACCCTGAGTGCATGCCCTTGCTAACCTCAGACCGTGACGGGGCGCGAATCCTCAACCTGACGCCTCAGAGTCGCGGACGCTACCGCTTGAGCCACGGTGACTACATTAATGTCTACAGTATGGTATATAATGTGAATAAAACTGCAAAGACATTTCACATCAGAGGTTTAATCATCCTATCACGAGGCACTCGGTCGTAAGCCTTACTAAAATCTACGAATAAACAATATAATTTCTTCTTTTTTTAAAGTGCCTACTCGATCAACAAGCGAAGAGATACAATATGTTCAATACAGCCCCTGTTTTCTTGACCCCCAGCCCCTGACACTTATCGATTGAACACCATAAATTTAATCTAACCTTGAGAAGTATATCAAACTTTAGCTAAAGTATTCATGATACTAATCCCACGGTAATTTCCGCAGTCAAATCTGTCGCCACTTTTGAATAAAGTAATTAGTTTACTATAGCACCAGGAAGCAGGATAACTTGCATAATAAAATACTGAAATACTGTCAGAAAAAAAAATATTAGCCATGTTACAGGTAATGATGAAAACAGAAAGGGGCAAATCACGATATAACTCTTGTTTTTCTTTAGTTTATGTGATGCTATATCTCATTCCCTATATGTAAAGGGGTCATCTAACAAGGGAATGTACAGTGCTGAGTCTACATCTAGATCATCAAGTACACCTTCTACTGTCGGGTTCAACAAGTTTTCAAAATGCGTTTTGAATTGGGAATCATCTGGCCCCTCAGCTGTTTCTTCTGATGGTTCACCCTTCCAGGTAAGAGAGCGCCAAATAACCTAGAGTCATCCCTCTCTAACAGTCTTTTTCCATCTTGATTGTCCCTGCTCCCATAAATTAAGACCCTCATTACGACTGTTTAGATTAGCTTTTGCCACAGAGTATATTATTTTACAAGCATTGTCTACTACCAAAGAAACATTCACGTCTTCATGACCATTAATATCGAGAGAAGGACACTCCTCTAGATCCCCCCCCCCTAAATTCAGTCAAATTTACATTCCTATAAGATGGTCCAGTACTAGCATAATATTGGTCCACTGGAGGTATAAAAGACTGACCAAGGATTTGAGATCTTTCTAAAAGATCTGATCCCGATATATAACTATAAGATGCAAAATTGAACTGGAAACTCAAAGGAGCATGGTCTGTTCCTGCAATTTCGCAATGGACATACAATTCTTGTATTAAATTTACAATTTCTGGTTTTACAAGGCAAAACTAAATTTCTGACTTCCAAACAGACCCTTGTCTGGGACAAATCACCACCTAATACCTTTTTCCCCGTATTCAAGTGATTCCCTATCACCAGGCCGGTACTTTTACATATTTCTATTAAGTGTCGTCCATGACTATTTAAGGGAAAGTCTTTCGTTCCGCTATACTCATAAGCAACATTGTCACAGCTGGTAATGGTAGGTTTGGCTACATGAGAAGTAAAATCTCCTATTACGACTATTCCAGAATGCTCCATATTTTAGCAACCAAATTACCAAAGAATGATGGTTCAAAATAAGGTGAATCTTGTGGGGTAATATATACTCCTCCAAAAATCAAAGATGCAAAGCAAGATAACTCAAGCTAGATCTATCCCTCCATATTCATATCAACATTGGATGGATTGCAAAAAGTTTAAATAGGTGTGAGCCAAGACGAACATACTGGAAATAGCTAGGTATGACCGCTAGTTTAGAATTTTCCACCTCGACATTTTAATAACAGATTTTTTATTTTTTTTATATTTCTTTTTTTGAGGATGAAGTACCTGGAGGGCTTAAATGAAATGGATTCGAGTGAAGAAATTGCATATTGGAAATAGCTGGGTGGCCGCCTTGATTCCGCTGAGAGCAAAGTCAACTAATTTTGCTGTCTTAACAAACGTCTCAGTTTAAAATTAAATATTAAATAGGTATTTAACTATACTTACATATGTTACCTCGCGAAAATACGCCTTATGCTCAATTTTATAATCCTAGGATAGGGTCAATATTCAGCCAAGACTCTTACAAAAAGCTTAAAATTCGTATTTTCCTAACACGAACCGAGACCGGGTTAAGATTCGTTTTATGCATTCTTCTATATGTTCACTTCCATAGTTCTGGGATAGACTAAATACTCAGCCAGGATTTAAAAAAAAAAAAAAAAAAAAAAAAAAAAATCGTATTTTCCTAATACGAACCGAGAGGGGGTTAAAAATCGTTTTATGCATTCTTCCATAATTCTTACTAAAAATTTGCCCTATTAACGTATTCAAGGATACAAATCTAAATTTGGTCAGATTAGTTCAAAGTTCTAGATAAAAATAGAAGATGTGCATAAAACGATTCTTTTCCCCCCTGGAACTTAACACTGTCATAACTTGATGGGATAAAACCGGATATATTATAATCGAGTTAGGTTAGGTTAAGTAAAAAGAAAAAATGTGTATAAAATGATTCTTGACCTCAAGACATTAAAATACCTTCAAGAATTTGATGTGATAAAACATGGTGTATAGCCTCAAAATTCACTTCTATATTATTTCACCGGTAAAATCCAAGACAGAGACGTGGCCCTCACACAGACACTACACTTGAAGAAATACCACTTTAGACCCACCAAGATTCTAAAGTTAATTTATTGACGTCATTCTCTTTATTTTATAATAGTTTTTCTGATTGGTCCACTGTCTCCTATCAGTACTTGGAAGGCTGCTATTGGCTGAAAAAAGAGGACTCTTTTCAAGACGTATTCCTATTGGTTGATGATGAGGAGAATAAATATTTTGTTAAAATGTTATAACAAATATATAATGGGTATTTAAAGAGGAGTTATCACCAATTTGTACAAATAATTGTAAATTTCTTTATTAGAATATGTATTAGAAAGACGCTCATGCTTATGGAAAAAAAGAGAAGGAATAATAATAATAATAATAATAATAATAATAATAATAATAATAATAATAATAATAATAATAATGATGATAATAATAATAATAATAATAATAATAATAAAAATACTACTACTACTACTACTACTACTACTCACTACTACTACTAATAATAATAATAATAATAATAACTATAATAATAATAATAATAGCTTTTGCCATGTTTATGTGAAGTTACTATTCTTCACTAGTTTTTTTTGGAAGCTAGTACTTAGCTTTGGCTCAAAGCTTTGCGGTTAGATGCCTTTCCTGACACCAACGCCCCATTTATCTGAGTATTAGACCGGCATCAAATTGAAATGCTTATATGTAATACTGAAAATATTACGGAAAAACTTACAAATTAAGAAGTCATTACATAACCATGCACAGTATATGATTCCTTTTCATATGTTAGTAGTAGTAGTGCAAGCAATAGCAGCACAACAACACTAGCAATAGTAGTAGTAGTAGCAGTTGTAGAAGTACCAGCATTAACAGCACAACAACACTAGCAATAGTAGTAGTAGTAGTAGGACCAGCATTAGCAGCACAACACTACTACTACTACTACTACTAGTAGTAGTAGTAGTAGTAGTAGTAGTAGTAAAGAGGGTGCTGGTGCACGTGGTGGCATTAGTTTTTTAGGGTAATTTCTCCTGAAAGTAAGCAACGTGAGTTTTCTATGGAGTCGATATACGTTTTCTTTTTACGGCAAAGGCTATGAATAAAGATGAATTTGTAAATATAGAAGTTAATCTTTCACTTTTTTTATGAGTGTGACACCGGGACAGGCAAAGAAAACTACCCTCATCGGGCCCGGACACCAAATAAACAGAGACGATGAAAATGAGAAAACATTCAAAAATACAAACCTTTCAAGTTAATCAAGGGAAAACTTGGGTGTACTTAAAAATGAATGAATCAAACCCATAATAAGCACTTGATATAATTTTTTGATGTTTACTCTTAGAATGAGGCAAGAGGCAGGTGCCTTATTTGGGAATAAGGCTTAATTGACTCATTCAAGATAGGCGTGATTGGGTTAAGTTAGGTTAACCAAATCTAACCTAATTGAACATTAAATTTTGAAAGCATGTGCTTAAGCTAGGATTGAGATATATAGGGAGCCTACTCTGGGACTGATGCAAGCGACATTTGGTTTATTCACAAAACTCTAAAGTTGGAAAACTGAGAGGGTAGTGGTGTCCTGCCTCGAGGTAACTCTTTTCTAAGAACAGGCTGCCGTGCCCCACCATGCAGTCAAACACATTATGAAAGACTGCAGCACTTACAACCACATACGCCAACAACACAACATACACTTGTCCTTAGAGCTCTGTGGAAATGTCCGAGATTGGTAGTGGCCTTTCTTGGAGACTCAAGGCTGTTCGACCAGACAAGCCTGAAAAACAAAATATAATAGCAGTTTTCACCCTATAAATATATACATAGATAAGTAAATAAATAAATAAATAAATAAACAAAGAAATAAATAAAAAATATGCATTAAGACTAATAATAATCAAATATGGCAAGAAGCAGAATCTCTTGACAAAATGGCCTCTGTCTTCATATGTGAGTACGATCCCTTCAACCCTTTTCTCTCTCTCTCTCTCTCTCTCTCTCTCTCTCTCTCTCTCTCTCTCTCTCTCTCTCTCTAATGCAACCCAAAAATTCATCTAAGTCTCTCTCTCTCTCTCTCTCTCTCTCTCTCTCTCCTCTCTCTCTCTCTCTCTCTCTCTCTCTCTCTCTCTCTCTCTCTCTCTCTCTCTTTCTTTCATGCAACCCAAAGCTCATCTAAGAATCTCTCTCTCTCTGTCTCTGTCTCTCTCTCTCTCTACATACATGCATGCATGCATCCATCCATCCATCCATCCATCCATCCATACATATATATATATATATATATATATATATATATATATATATATATATATATATATATATAAAATTATATACATACAACTTGTGATATATAAATATAAGATTAAATAAACAAACAAATAATAAAGTAGTGCAAGAGTTATATAACAATTATAAAAAATAACAAATTATAATTAGGTATATTAATTAATCATCTGATGTATATCTATTAAGAATAACCTAGCCTAGCTAGGCCTTAAGTTATAGAAATAAAAAGTCCTGAATAATATCACTCGAAGCCAGGCCTAGTGACTAGGAAATAATGGGTACAAAAAATTTAATTATCAAAACCTGAAGAAGCCAAGGCTATTTACAGCCTGAAACATGGTGAGACTAAGAGAAATATTTATACAATATAATAGGCTACACAAATCTTAAGTAAAAATAACAAGTCTGTCATTCCATAATATTCAATAATCTTATTTTCAGCAAGTCTGCTTCATGTACATTTTCAAACATGGCCTACCAGTAAAGGCGTCATCAAAATCCGACTTTTTACACATGAACTTTACCTTAAAACTATTATTATCTAATAAATCTATCTATACATTTTTACCAATGTATACTGACAATATATATTACTTACATTTTCTGGCTCTCATGGGAATAATATATATATATATATATATATATATATATATATATATATATATATATATATATATATATATATATATATATATATATATATATATATATTTATATAATACAATGTGAAATTTGTGTAACATTTCTTCACCAGAAAAACTTGATAGGAGTAAAATTAGGCGGTAAGTACTTTCCAGTAACGAATCAAGAAAATAAAGCTACTCTCTGTACATCAAAATCTCCACAAATGGCTAAGTTAGGTTAGATAAAATTAGGAGGTAATTTAGCATTGCTTGATCCAAAATAAATTAAAAAAAATAATATAAATCAGATGTACACCAGAAATAGACATCTACAAGATCAAAGGTACAGAGAATATTTTCTACAAATAACAATAACAAAGTACTATGATCTGATGATGTACAATACCAAAATATCTACTTACAATTACTTGAAGTACACTTTAAAAAATCTTGAGAAACGGAGGTCAAATGTACATTATCACTCCAGAACTGCCTGACATGAACTGAATTGAAATGAAATGAATGGATCAAATATATATAAACAAGCAATGGGATTATTCCATTTATCTCAGCTTTCAATAACTTATTTTCAGTGAAAATAGAAGCGATTGACTGATATAAAACTCCTTCTATCAAATTAAAATGGCATTGTGTGACATCGGGATAAGTAAAGGAAATGGCTCTCATCGGGCCCGAGCTACAAGAAACATAGGAAAAGCAGTTGGTTAAAGACAAGGCAGAAATACGAGATTTATAAATAAAAAGAAAAGGAGAGGCTGGAGGAATGATGATGATTGGATTTACGTCACGGACTCTCTCTTCTACTTAGGGCTAGGACGGTGACTCCTAGCAAAGGACTTTGGCTTTACAAGGTGTGATTGTTACCCTGAGTGAATGTCCTTTCCAACCTCAGACCGTGGTACCCCACGAATACTCGAGCTGATTGCGCAGAGTCACGAGCGTTACCACTTTGTCGCGGTGATCACAGATCACTAGCAATTTCACTAGACATAGAAAACGTACCTAAATGCATAAAAGAAAACGTAATTAATGCGGTTTTATATGGGTAACAAAAGAAAACGAGCTTGTTTCTCCGTAAGAAATTAAATAATAAAAAGATTCACTTATCAAGCACTACACAAAATAAAATCTTATCTAAAAAAAACTCTGAAATGTGCAATAGCTCTCCTACAAAAATGTTTTCCACGTTTTATTTTATTGGTTTCTTACTGGCTAGAAATTAATTCAT
>JAXCGZ010002048.1:2500-5000 GCA_037179515.1 Halocaridina rubra | reverse complement strand
GTATACGATTTATCCCTTTTAGAGGGTTTTTACAAGTGTAGTCACCGTGGCTCAGACGGTAGCGTCCGCGACTCTGAGGTGTCAGGTCGAGGGTTCGCGCCCAGTCACGGCCTGAGGTTAGCAAGGGCATGCACTCAGGGTAATGATTACATCAGCCAAAACAAGTCCTTCGCAAGAAGGCAATCGTCCTAGCCCTTGGTTGAAAATGGAGTCCTTGACGTAAAACAGGAACAACAAGATGGTTTTTACAAGGCCATTCTAGCGTATTCTAGGCATTTCCATCTGTCGAAACCGCTACCATATCAAAGGACCCTAGGTTGAGCTCTTCTCGTTCCGTATTGAGCTTTGGGAAAGGGGATCGCGGTAGTACATAGGTTAGAGCACTTGCCCATTGCGGGACGCTAGGAAAGACATCCATCCTTAATTCCCCAGCTCCCACCTGTGTGTTCCCCATAGTGGGGAATAAATGTAGCTCTTACAACGACAAATAACAGCATTCTGAAATTGAGGAAGAGACTACAGCGGCTACTGACATCTACTGTACATTACGTAAACTCAAGACATTCTTCTGTAAGAATGGCCCAGCATGAATTAGCAAGCCATTGCTGAAACAAATTCCATCATGAACTCAAGTATGTGAATAGGCATGCATAGGCTTAACCTATATTCCAACGCATTAAAATACCGTTTGTAGCGATAAAAAAAAATATTCTACCCCCAAGTAGGCTTTTCAGCATATCAGTGGGATCCATCCGATAACTGAGCCTTGAGAAAGTGTGGCGATAACATAACTTATTTAACTACATAATAAGACTATTAATAAGGCTTGAACAGTATAATATAATCTTAATATTGGCTGAGAACGGATGTAGTAACTACAACAAATTTATGCTATGAAAAGACCTTACAGGCAAACTAGATAATATTCACTTTTTAAACATCATCATCTTGACTTTATATATATATGATGAATACAATATAAAAGAATAAACAGATAAATGAATAAATAAATAAATATAATTAAAAATGAATAAATAACATATGAATATATGAATAAATAAACAATAACAATCAACTTGGACCGATGAATAAAAATGTATGCAATATGTACATATCATGGGTTTGTTAAGGGCCCAAATAAATATATTATCCCATCATATAAGCAATCACTCACTGGAAACAGACGAGCTAACATCTTAACAAGCAACAACATATAGCACCAAAAACTACAAATTCGTTTTTAAGTGTATATTTCACACTTAAAAACGGTGCAGCGACTGCTTCTTCCCATCTACCTCCAGACTCTGGAACTCTCTTCCTCCTTCTGTCTTTCCTAATTCTTATGACCTTTCATCCTTCAAAAAGCAGATCTATCGTCATCTCAGAGCCTAGTCCTCTATATCTCTGGGTCCTCTGTACTTTGACTGTTTTTTTTTTCTATCTGTCGTTTTCCTTTGTGTGACATTACCTCTTCTCTGCCTTGTCCTTAACCTTTTTCTTTTCCTTCGTCTTGGAATTTTCTCGTGCCCAGGCCTTTATTGATGAGGGCAGTTTCTGCCTGTCCCTGGTGTCACACTCATAAAAAAAAAATCCTTCTTGGAGTACATTTCACAACCTTGTTAGATATTTATACAGACATTAAAATTGTTACCCAACTATATGAAACAAAAATATTTCTTGAGAACAAATGAACAAGAAACTTGATTACAAATGAATTTGAGCAATGAAACGACCAATGAACATGATAAATTATCGTAAGCGACTTGAAGTGATGAAAACACAAAAGAATATTAAACAATTTATAACAAATGATTTGGAGAAATGAAACAATTAAACAAACAAATAATAATAAGCGAATTGAAGCAATGATTGCGGAAATAAATGTCTTCATAAGAAACGACCAACAGCAATGAAACGACGAAAAATTAATAAAACCTTTACAACTTACGACTTGAAGCACTGAAACGACAATCACATAAAACGCTTACAAAAGACTTGAACAATGAAACGACAACGAAAAGACAAGAAATAAAATAAAATATAAAAAAAACGACAATTGCATAAAAAAAATCCCAACAAACGACTTGGAGAAATGAAAAAGCAAATGAACAAAAATAATAATAAAACTGGAGCAGTGAAACAACAATTGCATAAAACAGTAACATAGATAATAAGCAATGAAACGACAATTGCATGAAACAGTAATATATAGAATAAAGCAATGAAACGACAAACACTTTTTTCTTAAGCTTGAGGCAAAGGCCATGGAATCGTAGTGTACATTTCAAAGCCGTGTTACGAATCTTGCTCATATCAGCATCATCGTGACTTGGGTAAAAATCTGGACTCCATCAAATCGAGATGAAGCGTCACGTGACCTCAGGTCCTCCGCTCATAACACGCGAGATTATATTAAACATTATTTCATTTTTTCTATCTTTTTCTTTGTACAAGGTTTAGATGGGTGGGGCTCTGCATTTTTACATAATATTGATAATGT
>JAXCGZ010002047.1:117500-123552 GCA_037179515.1 Halocaridina rubra | reverse complement strand
ACTGACCCCTTTCTTCATATCTACATTTGATAAATAATAATATTGTTGGTAAATAATGAGATGTCAATCAGTACCATGATTTAGGCCGCTTTCACACCAAAGTGGCACGTCGCACGTGGCATGGCATGTGGCATACCAGTTGGAAACGAACATCCGAAAATATATAAAACCTTTCACATAGAAGTGGCGTGATACGTCCCATGTGCCACGTGCGACGCAAGTCGCACGTGGTACATGGGACTTGTCACGCCACTTCTATGTGAAAGGTTTATATATTTCCGGATGTTTGTTTTCAACTGGCATGCCACGTGACATGCCATGTGCGACGTGCTACTTTTGTGTGAAAGCGGCCTTAGGGGCTTCCATGGTTTGACCAGCTAAAGACCACCCATGTTTGAGGCCGCCTCGTTCCTGTTCAAAATCTGCCATATATTTTTTTTTTTTATGAATGTTACACCGGATTGGGTCAAGAAATTGCTCTCATCTGGCCCGGACACCAAGAAAACATTAAGCAGAAGAAGTAGCAGCTTAAGGACAAGGCAGATATAAGAGAATGATGAACAATAAAATCAGTTAAATGGGAGTTTTGGAAGGGATGATAGTGGAATCTCTCGTATCCTGGCTAGTGCTATCTTAGCAGGCATACGGGGGTTTGCACGGTCAAGCGTTCGTCGAACGCGGTTCGACAGACAAGTGTTTGAAGTGATGTTCGAACGTGTGAACGGGGTATTTGGTTGTCGAACACGTAGATACGGCATGTCGTTTGAGGCAGAAACTGAAAAAGTAGTAACTTTTGCCCATAGAGCAAAGTAATCCCCCTATATGTTTTCCTTTCTTGATATCGGCTACCCCCCAATTAAAGGGGGAAACAGCCAAGGTAGATAGATAGATAATAATAATAATAATAATAATAATAATAATAATAATAATAATAATAATAATAATAATAATAATAATAATAATAATAATAATAATTAATGATAATAATAATAATAATAATAATAATAATAATAATAATAATAATAATAATAATAATAATAATAATAATAATAATAATAATAGTAATAATAATAATTAAGAAATTTAATCCAAGGACTCTTTAGATGAGAGTTTGTGTCATTTACCTTTCTTTCTACTATCCTTGATGAGATTAAAGTAAATGAGGTGAACCCCACAAATTTGTCAAGTCAGTTGAGAAGTGAGTAGCTTAGCTGACGGTTGGATATTCTCTCTCTGTTGTGTTGGATATAATCCGCAGCTATGAATTGGATATCAGAGGTAAACCGTATTTTAATCTAATTTGGATTTGAAGGTTTCGTACCACACTAAATTATGCCAATTTTGAAAAATTGTGTATCTTGAAGAATAAACTTAATTTTGATTAACCTGTAGCAAGAACTTTCAAATCAAAGTACTTTGACAATTGGCTTTTTGTATACTTTTGTAAGGTCATGAAATTTTTCATGGGAAACTTTGTAACCTTGCTAGAAAACCTTTTTATATCGCGGAATAATTGTCGTATATTGATACATCCTAGGTTAATCTTGCTTGATACGTCAAAGATACGTAAGATACTGAATGGCTCTTGAAAGTTTTTTGCAATAAAATTTTCATTACCTGCGATTGAAATCTGTGGTTCATACCTACAGGGATAAGATCCAGGACCTTCCTGACGATGCTAATGAATACATGTCTTGCTGTAATATTGATGTTGAGAAACTGCCTGAGGTTAGTAACGTATGAGTTATGACTTTTGTCATTTAGTGTATTGACTATATTATCAGGGGTCGCGTTTATTTGCTGTGCCTATTTTTATTTGAATGTGCATATTAAGAATGGTGTGGAATTCTAAAAATATTTTGCTTGAAACCTATTTTCAAGTATTTTCAAATTTCCCGTTTTGCCACTATTTTCCACGTACGCTCTTGGTTAACATATTGATCATAATAAAACTTCTGCGTACTATTGTGGTTCCTTCATCCAGCTAGGCTAGGTGCTAGACATGGTGCTAGGCATGCCTTCATCCGGCTAGATGCTAGGCATGCTTTCATCCAGCTAGGCTAGGTGCTAGGCATGGTGCTAGGCATGACTCCTTACCGATCTGATAATCGGTGCCTTGAGGTAATGTAAGTGAACTGTTTAAGATCTCGAAAGTTAAAAAAATAATCTGATACTTCGTTATAATTATATTGACTATTATTCCCATTCCTAACCTTTCCTACTTCAGTCAAAAGGTCTAGTGTAGACTGGGTTATCTGCTGTTTTGACAAACTTCGACTGTACCCTCTCAAATACGGATGAGTTTTTATATTTTTAGGGGAGTTCCCCTTCCCTTTCTAAGCTTTAAATAATCCTTTAGTTAAATTTACCATAATGGTCATTGTCTCTTCTCGTAAACGAAGAAAACTTCTAGTTTTTCAGAAGTCTCTTGGCTGAAAGCATAGTTTAATGTGAGGAATTTTACATAATTTCAAACTGTAAATTGTATGGAAACTTTATTTTTAGTATTTTCTTGACTGGAAACTTTATTCTTAGTATTTTCTTGACAAAAGCATTTTCCTAAACTGTAGGAGTACCTGAAAGCTGTTGAAAACGACGAGGCTGACAAAATTCAAGCATATCTTGATAAAGAGAAAGACCCAAATGCTGAATGTGCTGGTGAAACCTCTTTGTCAAATGCATGTGCTCTGGGCAAGATTGATATTGTGAGAATGATCTTGGCGCAGCCGAAAGTGCATCTAAATATGCCTAAAAATGGACCTCCAATGGCTGTAGCTGCTGAGAATGGACACATAGATTGTGTAAAAGCAATCCTTGATGCACGACTGAAGGTGAGAATCTAGTGTTTTCCTGTATCAATGGAGATGTTTCGGTAATTGTTTTGTAAATTTTAATTTATTAAATTTATTTTGGTTTAGGTTTTCATTATGTACTGGAAATAAATGCTATATAATTATACCTTCAAAAAAGGATGGAAATATAACATATGTTTTATTACCAATGTCTAATCGATTTAACCTTGTATTTTATCTGACATTTCCTTCCACTATTCGCCATATTTATTGAAATTGGACACTTTGTTCAACATTTAAAATGGAAAGTTCTCTAATCCCTTTTCAAATATAATGTATTACTGTAGTTTTCCAGTCTGCTTTAAACTCTCTTGCCATATTTTTTTTGTCAGTTGTGGCAGAGTGGAGTATTCAAAACTTTGCCCACAATGTACAGATCTGTCAAATCTGTTTTCAGTGTCGACCACTCCTGATGAAAGGTTGGAGAGCTGTGCTTACTATACTACTGCAGTCTGATGAATATTCCCCAACTACACTTCTTCACATACTAGGATGGGCCGTGTATCAATGCCGTTGGGAGATAGTAAAGAGAATCCTCTCGATGAATGTTTACATACCACAGAAAATAATGTACAAACTAGTCTGCAAGCCATTGATAAATCTCAGTGGGGGGTGGCCAAAGATGCTCTTGAAAGGCACTTTTCTGGCAAGCACGAAATTCTCTTGGAAATTCTTTACATACAGGTCTACCTTCGTCGCTGGGAAAGGGTTGATGAAATATTGCGTATGATTGACGAGAGTCTGGTCCCAGAGAAGAATCTCGTGGTCTCTGCGCTGGAGGGTGATCATGAAAGTGTTCGCAAGCTCCTGGAGAAAAAGGAATTGAAGGCTAAAGTCATCTGTGCCAGTTTCCTCGTGGTTGCTGCCGCTGGCACTACTGAAACCGTGGCAGAGTTGTTTGTTGGGGTAAAGGACACCTACACTCCCCAAACCTATTCGGATGCTCTTTTCTTGGCAGCTTTAGGTCAACACTCGGAATACTTATATCTGCTGCTGTGTCACCCAGAAATCTCTTCCAGCTACCATGACATGGCTCGGGCTCACAGAATGCTCGAGCTTGTCTGCTTGGACGAAGCCCCTAATCGATCTCTTATCAATTTCTTCGACAATGTTATGGAAGCCAAATGGAAACCAAAGCATTGGAAACATTAAATTTGGGGATGTTGACAATATTTAAATGTAATTTTGTTTTATAACGGTGTATGGTCTATGCAATAATCCTATTGTAGTTTTGTAATCTTATTGTAGTTTTGTTTTGGAAAAAGAAATTCGTGTTTGATGTAATTATTTAATTATCCAAATAAGTTTCTTGTTTACACCTGGTGATTATAATCTATGTATTGCACTTTGAATTATGTTCAGTGTAATATACATATAGTAAATATAGATACCGCGAAAATAGAAACTGCGAAAATTTATTACCTTCTATCTATAAGGTCTATAGATCTAAAAAATCTATAAAAAATATAATTTTGAGTGACACCGGGACAGGCTAAGGATAAGGTAGAGATGAGGCAGCAGTACACAAAAGGAAAAGGATAAGCTGATAGAATAGGTCTATATGGCAACCCCTAACAATACTTGTCCATACACCAAATGCAAAGCAGTCACGACTCCTACGCTACTAACCTCAGGCAGTTTTTCAACAACTTTACAGCAAAACTTTTGTTAGTTTGCATCATTAAGGTCCTGGATCTTATCCTTGTAGGCATATCCTACATACTTTCTAGATGAAGTAAGGTTCTAGGAGGGATAAGAATTTACTAGAACAGCGTCAAGCGAAATATGAAAAATTCCATTGAAAATTTATATTACTAGACCGTGCAATGGGCGGTATGCTCCGGCATTCGATAAAAAATGAATCCATACAATATTGGAGTGGGACAAGAGGAGTTCTTCGCTTATTAGCATTTGGGGAAATGGAAATCCTTTGATTATTTATCTCTGGAAACTAAGCTTCTACTAACTTCACATTAGTTGCTGCTTAATTAAGTCGCTATGTCTGGTTTTTGGCTATTTTGTGCATTTACTTGGCTAATAATTGGTTTCCTCGAACTAATTCTCGAGTTCCTCTCATTTCCAGTAGAAGTTAATAGCTAAATAATTGAAGATCTTCAAGAATATTTACTTTGAACAATTGTAAGTAGATAGCTTATTGAAACAAATTATTTCCAATAGTTTTTCTAATCTAATATGATGTAAAGGGGACATTTAATACTGAAGAATTAATTGATATGTGAAGATAATCATTTAAAAACTTATTTATTTGGAGAAATTTTCTAGGTTAATGACCCTATATTTTAACAATACAGTGGACGTCTATTAGATAAGGAAAATTAAAGACTTAAAGGGAAACTTAAGTGAAACAAAAAAAATAAAAATTTGTGTTCATAAGATTTTCCTTATTTTATGGACATAGATATCCAGAACATATGTAATGAAGTATTGCTAATGATAATGCTTCTATATGGTAACGGAAACGCCTAAACTGAAATTCTGAAATTTCTCATAGGAATTCGATGATATTTCCCATAAGAATTTGCTATGAAAGTTGAAGAATTGACTGTATGATCGACATTCAATGGGAAAGGGAAGGGCATTGTAATAATAAAATGGATCTTTCTTTCCACATGACGCTGTTGCTCTTTTTGCCCAATACATTGGACGTTCTGTAAGGAAATAACGTTATTTTTTTTTTTTTTTTTTTTTTTTTACAGCGATGACTTCAAGGTTTAATTGGCACGTTGGAAGATGACACTCACTGAAAGATTGTGATCCAGAAATGGAGAAAATAGTCATTCATAGAAAGAAATTTATTGAAAACCTTGAAAGACCGGCGCCATGAAACAGAAAATGTCTTCTGCCCCTAGAAATACATCCTAATTTTTTCTCTCTCTCTCTCTCTCTCTCTCTCTCTCTCTCTCTCTCTCTCTCTCTCTCTCTCTCTCTCTCTCTCTCTCTCTCTCTCTCTGTCGCTCTGTCTCTCTCTCTCTCTCTCTCTCTCTTCTCTCTCTCTCTCTCTCTCTCTCTCTCTCTCTCTCTCTCTCAATTCAAAACATGAAAGTCCTAATGGACTGCAAATCGTGCCTTTGAAAAGACTAATTCTTAGGAAATAAGGCAATTCAGTCACTGTGCTCTTACGGAAGAAGGGCTAGATTACTATGAGGTGAATTATTTCTTACGCAGAATTGCGAAAACAT
>JAXCGZ010002047.1:97500-107500 GCA_037179515.1 Halocaridina rubra | reverse complement strand
TAGTTCCTCCTCATGTCCTCAGTGCCTCTACTCTCAGGAAGAATGTCTTCAATGATATACTCCATCAACAACACACAGTGGTCACTCTTTCCAATTGGTGGTTCATACTCAATATTTTCAATATCCAACACATTATCTGTGAACACCAGATCAAGTAGTGATGGCTCATCCCCACCCCTGGCTCTTGTTGGTTCCATTACATGTTGGTGTAGGAAATTCCCTTGTACGCAATCTAGGAATCTTGCCCCAAAGGAGTCCTCACCACTGTGTGGGTCAAGATTTATCCAATCTATCTCTTTATGATTAAAGTCTCCCATAATCAAAATCCTACATTTTTTCTCCCGCGCCATGTTAACAACTGAGTTTATGACTTCAATCGTACCTATATGACTTTCCTCATAAATTTCAAGCCTATTTTGGTTCCTTGGTGGGTTGTATACAACAGTTATTATAATGCTCTCTGACCCAGTATTTATGCGAGCAACAAGAAATTCCCTGAACTCACTTTCTATAGCCAAGTTTATCTCTTCAGCTTGAATCCTCTCACTTATGAGCAGTGCTATCCCTCCACCAGTCCTCTCAGATCTTTCGACCCTTAGTATTCTGAAGCCCTTAGGAAAAACTGTGACACTGTTTATGTCCTCACTCAACTTAGTCTCTGTAATTGCTACTATATCTGCCTTACTGTTGTGAATCCTATCTTTTAATTCTACTGCCTTACCAGCTAATCCATCAGCATTTGTGTATAACAATCTTAATGAGGCCCCATCCCCTGATCTTCTGTCATTATCTTCTTTATCTCCCCTTTGTCTGGAAGTATTCCGTAACGAAAATTTTTCTTCTCTTCCTCATTTCTTTCATCATTTAACCTTCTTGCCTCTTGCAACAGGTTTTTGATCTTTCCCATCTCTTCCTGTGTTCTGTATCGTCTAATGAACACTTCTTTGCATTCTTGAAGGTCTTTTAGACTTTTTTTTCTCAACAATATATCCCTACATGTCTCCCCTCTCTCAAAGGTTACTTTTGTTGGTCTCGGCTTTCCTTCCCTCGAATATTTACCTAGTTGGTGTATGTTTACAATATCCTCAGGACCACATACTACTCCAAGCTTTCTTATCAGGTCTACAACCCTAGCTTTATTTTCTTCAAGTCTCCCCTGCCATGTTGGCTCCTGGGATTCACTTATGCCTGAGATTACCACTGTCTTCTCCTTATCAAGTGCCTGTCTGATGAGTGGGTTTGCCCTTTCCATCACAACGTCTTTCATTTTTTTGATTACTGTCTCTTTATAATCAACTGTTTGTATGTTTGTATGTATGTGTGTGTGTGTGTGTGTGTGTGTGTGTGTGTGTGTGTGTGTGTGTGTGTGTGTGTGTGTGTGTGTGTGTGTGTGTGTTAGTCACGAGTGGAAATATAATGACTCTATAGTTTTAAGAATTTGTGTGTGTGTGTGTGTGTGTGTATGTGTGTGTGTGTGTGTGTGTGTGTGTGTGTGTGTGTGTGTGTGTGTGTGTGTGTGTGTGTGTGTGTGTGTGTGTCACGAGTGGGAATATAATAACTCTATGAAGGAACCCATCAACTTGACCTAAATCCCCATTTTGAATGATAATAATAGCAATTCAAGTATCCTAACTGACCCCTTTCTTCATATCTACATTTGATAAATAATAATATTGTTGGTAAATAATGAGATGTCAATCAGTACCCTGATTTAGGCCGCTTTCACAGCAAAGTGGCACGTCGCACGTGGCATGCCATGTGGCATACCAGTTGGAAACGAACATCCGAAAATATATAAAACCTTTCACATAGAAGTGGCGTGATACGTCCCATATGCCACGTGCGACGCAAGTCGCACGTGGTACATGGGACTTGTCACGCCACTTCTATGTGAAAGGTTTTATATATTTCCGGATGTTTGTTTTCAACTGGCATGCCACGTGACATGCCATGTGCGACGTGACACTTGTGTGAAAGCGGCCTTAGGGGCTTCCATGGCTTGACCAGCTAAAGACCACCCATGTTCGAGGCCGCCTCGTTCCCTGTTCAAAATCTGCCATATTTATTTTATTTTTTTTATGAGTGTGACACCGGATTGGGTCAAGAAATTGCTCTCATCTGGCCCGGACACCAAGAAAACATTAAGCAGAAAAAGTAGCAACTTAAGGACAAGGCAGATATAAGAGAATGATGAACAATAAAATCAGTTAAATGGGAGTTTTGGAAGGGATGATAGTGGAATCTCTCGTATCCTGGCTAGTGCTATCTTAGCAGGCATAAGGGGGGTTTGCACGGTCAAGCGGTTCGTCGAACGCGGTTCGACAGACAAGTGTTTGAAGTGATGTTCGAACGTGTGAACGGTGTACTTGGTTGTCGAACACGTAGATACGGCATGTCGTTTGAGGCAGAAACTGTAATAGTAATAACTTTTGCCCATAGAGCAAAGTAATCCCCCTATTTGTTTTCCTTTGTTGATATCGGCTACCCCCCAATTAAAGGGGGAAACAGCCAAGGTAGATAGATAGATAATAATAATAATAATAATAATGATAATAATAATAATAATAATAATGATAATAATAATAATAATAATAATAATAATAATAATAATAATAATAATAATAATAATAATAATAATAATAATAATAATAATAATAATAACAGTAATAATAAAAATAATAATTACAAAAAAAAAAAAAATAATAATAATAATAATATAATAATAGTCTCCGTGGCAAAATGGTAGCGTCTGCGACTCTGAGGCGGCAGGTCGAGGGTTCGCACCCCGTCACGGACTGAGGTTAGTAAGGGCATACACTCAGGGTAACGATTACATCTGCCAAAACAAGTCCTTCGTAAGAAGGCAACCGTCCTAGTCCTTAGTAGAAAAGGGAGTTCGTGACGTAAACCCGAATTAAAAAAAAATAAATAAATAAAAATAAATAATAATAATAATAATAAAAATAATAAAATGATAATAATAATAATAATAATAATAATAATAATAATAATGATAATAATAATAATAATAATAATAATAATAATAATAATAATAATAATAATAATAATAATAATAATAATAATAATAATAATAATAATAATAATAATAATAATAATAATAATAATTCATAAAAATAAAAAAAAACGATCTTTATATTGAATAGTGAGATGAAGAGACGCAGCTTCAGATGGTTTGTTGCGTTAGCAGGATGTCCACATAACACGGCAAATTACAGGTCAATTTAATGTAATTACACACACACACACACACACACACACACACACACACACACACACGCGCGCGCACGCACGCATGCACATACACACACACACACACCGATCAGGAGACGGGAAGATACGAGCTTTGGGCTCTTTCCCGTAAACACAATTAGGTAATCACAATTAGGTAAATGCACACACACACACATATATAAGAGTGATGGTGCCATTATTAAATGGCACTATCCACTTACATATATATGTGCATTTTTCTCTGTTTTATTAATGAAAAGGCTCTGTACTCATTAATGTAAAAAAATATGTAAAAGACATGAAGTGAATTTTATCGTAGCGCCCGGACTCGGAAACTGACAAACCCATATGCGAGGCCATCTCTGTAATGATCTTCCGTCCTTAATTCCCCAGCTCCTAGCTGTATGTGTTCACCCCCATTCCAAGGGAATTAATTATTATTATTATTATTATTATTATTATTATTATTATTATTATTATTATTATTATTATTATTATTATTATAAAAAGTGTCAACCTCCTGCGAGACGTCAAAGAAGAAGGGGAATGGAGGGGAGAATAACTTCTCCCCAGTTTTCCTTCCTTGATGTCGGCTACCCCCCAATTAAAGGTGGAAACAGCCAAGGTATATGTATAAAAAGTGCATGGAGAATTTCAGTACATGAAGGCTCTCTCTCTCTCTCTCTCTCTCTCTCTGTGTATATATATATATATATATATATATATATATATATATATATATATATATATATATATATATATATATATATATATATATATATATATATATATATATATATCAGCTTGTTTAATTTTTATTTAATAAATAAGTTACTCAACTATTAATAGAAAGTAACATATTATTGCACTGTTTAGAATTTTATTTTTTTGGGTACAGCTTAGTACGTGTGTATGCATCGTCCATTTAGCTATTAGATCACGTAATTACAGCATTGTGAATGTATATTCCTGTCGACTAAAGCCAAGGTAAACATGAAAATAGACAGAAAAATATAAAACGGACATAAAGCTCCCACATGCAAAGCTTGTGACGCATGCGAATTGGACAATGTCTGCCTTGCATGTCGGTTTTCTTCGGGTGATCTTTCCTCAATACTAGTCCTTCTGGCTTCTTCCAGTCCCCTCCTCTAATTCCTAGCACCCCACTCGATAAAAAAGGGGGGGTTATTAGTAAATTGGTTTGTTTTATTAATATTTTTTTTATCTGTTTTCGCTTGATGCCTTAATTTTTTTTACACATGGCTGTGCAACAGACTTCAAGACTACAAGAAAGTTTTAATTTCCTGTCCCTTTTTTTCTTTTTAATCTTCATTCTTCCTCGACGTCTCTTATTTTTTTATATTCAGTGTGTTGTCCGACCTATATTCCTTCATTAGTCGCTTGTTTTCTTCAACTGCCTGACCTCGTGATTTAAAAAGAGGTCACCAGATGATTATGTTGACCTCTGTTGACTCTGCGCGTCTTTTGAGATTTACTTAACAAGCCTTTGTTTACGGCCCAAAAGAATGATACACAAATTGTTGTTGTTGTTGTTTTTTTTTTATAGGAGGAACTGATGTGTTTGCTATCCTTGTTACCGATTTATTTGTTTATTTGCATATTTTTTTTCTGCTTATGTAGTCGCCGTGGCTCAGTCGGTAGCGTCTCCGACTCTGAGGCGTCAGGTCGAGGGTTCGCGCCCCGTCACGGTCTGAGGTTAGCAAACGCATGCACTCAGCGTAAGGATTACATCTGCCAAAACAAGTCCTTCGCAAGAAGGCAACCGTCCTAGCCCTTGGTTGATAAGGGAGTCCGTGACGTAAAACCGGAACCATAACTAGTTTCTGTGTTTTCATTCACAAACGACACTTTCTTTGCTCAGGCAACGTTAACATTAAAGGACAGATACACATATGCATATACATATATAGTGGCCGCAATCCCCCTGGTAAGGGGGGTGGCCTAGTCAAAGCATACGCATTCATTCACTAGAAGTTGATATTCCTCAATCACTCCTCTGAGCTCCTTGGGGGGGGGGAATAAAGGGCTGCCTATATTCCCAAGGAGATAAGAGGTGTGATCGAGGCTTATTTAATGACAAATAAAATTAATGCTATTAATGAAATTTTTAAAGTCGTGAAATTGCGGACAAAAACGTAGATATACGCAAAGAGATAGATTGATAGATAGAGAGACAGATAGATAGAGAAATTTTAAGATCGACATATCTCTGGGTCCTCTGTACTTTGACTGTTTTTTTCTGTCTGTCGTTTTCCTTTGTGTGACATTACTTCATTTCTGCCTTATCCTTAACCTTTTCCTTTTCCTTCGTCTTGGTATTCTCTCGTGCCCGGGCCTTTATTAATGAGGGCAGTTTCTGCCTGTCCTGGTGTCACACTCATAAAAAAAATTATCTCTAACCCCCTTACCCACTCCCCATTCGAATGGGGGGTGGACACAGGTTTGAGCTGGGGACTTTAGGTGGATCCCCTTCTTAACGTCACGTGATTGGCTCGAACACGGGTTTGTCAATTCCCGAGTTAAGCGCTCTAACCACTGCGCTACTACGGTCTTCTCTCAGAAGAGTGGATGGATTCGGTTTTACGTCACGAGCTCCCTTTTCTACTAAGGGCTAGGACGGTTGCTTCTTACGAAGGACTTGTTTTGGCAGATGTAATCGTTACCCTGAGTGTATGCTCTTATTAACCTCAGTCCGTGACTGGACGCGAACCCTCGACCTGCCGCCTCAGAGTCGCAGACGCTACCATTTTGCCACGGAGACTACAGGTCCTCTTAGAAGAGTAGACGTGTGTAAATAAAAACAGACCCACAGAAATATATCTTGCAAAGCCATCATAACTCTCTTTCCTCTAATTTAGTAAGACCTTGATTATATCTTCATTTAGTAAGACCTTGATTATATCTTGGGTGAACTCCAGAACCCCTCATTCCAGCCAGCAGTAAAGTTGATGCCTCTTAATGCGAAAATTGAAAATTGAAAGAAAGCAAATTTTATTTCTCGCAGGGGCTGTCATTATAGCTTGGGAGTATACATTAGAATGCGGCTGTTGCTGAGGTGTCACGATATATATATATATATATATATATATATATATATATATATATATATATATATATATATATATATATATATATATATATATATATATATAAATATAAATATATATATATATATATATATATATATATATATATATATATATATATATATATATATATATATATATATATATATATATATATATATATATATATATATATATATATATATATATATATATATATATATATATATATATTGCATTTCATGAAATAAGGATGATTTAAATCACTGTATTTTCACTTCGATTCGCATTCTCAAAAAGCAAATTTTTTTGCTATCTATCTATCTATCTATCTATCTATCTATCTATCTATCTATCTATCTATCTATCTATCTATCTATCTATCTATCTATCTATCTATCTATCTAACTATCTATCCATCTATCTGTCTGTCTGTCTATCTGTTTGTCTGTCTGTCTGTTTGTCTGCCTGTCTATCTATCTATCTATCTATCTGTCTATCAATCAATCAATCAATCAATCAATCAATCAATCAATCAATCAATCAATCAATCAATCAATCAATCAATCAGTCACTCAAACAATAAATCAATCAATCAATCAATCAATCAGTCAGTCTGTGTGTCTGTCTCTCTGTCTGTCTGTCCGTCAGTCTATCCGTCTATCTATCTATGTGTGTTTGTGTGCGCGCGCGCGTGTGTGTGTAGAAAAGTTCTGCTCCCTTATCTATCTATCTATCTATCTATCTATCTATCTATCTATCTAACGATAGACGTAAGTTCTGCCCCCGGCAAGTACTGACTTCAGACTAAAATGACACGAGCTTTGCATACCGTCCTGTGGTACGGGTTTCTGAGTGTGCACTCTGCCCTCTAGCGGCTATAGGCGTCTATATCAGATGCCGTACGACACCACCACTACTACTACTACTACTACTACTGATACTATGCTATAATAATAATCATGATGATTATAATAATGATATTTTTATTATTATTATTATTATTATTATTATTATTATTATTATTATTATTATTATTATTATTATTATTATTATTATTATTTATTAAATATAATGGGTATCTATAAAATCCCAAACATGTTCTTATCTACCGCAGAGCAGATGTCATGCTGGAGGGGGGGGGAGAAATAAGCTATTAAAATGCTGTTTACAAGCTCTCATCCTTATGAAATTACGGGGAATTTGGTTGTCGAACACGTTCCGTGTTCGACAACCAAATTCCCCGTTCACACATTCGAACATCACTTCAAACACTTGTCTGTCGAACCGCGTTCGACGAACCGTTTGACCGTGTAAACCCCCCTTAAGGCATAATAGTAGCTTATGAAATTACTGGTTCTTTAAGGCTTAATAGTAGCTTTTGGAGCGGATTAAAGGGAAGTGGAGACTATCTCTCTTTTTATAGTTGTAATGGATTCGGTTTTACGTCACGAACTCCCTTTTCTACTAAGGGCTAGGACGGTTGCCTTCTTACGAAAGACTTGTTTTGGCAGATGTAATTCGGTACTAAATATACAAGATGTAGATTATCATGG
Organism: Halocaridina rubra; assembly: GCA_037179515.1. Classification (NCBI taxonomy): domain Eukaryota; kingdom Metazoa; phylum Arthropoda; class Malacostraca; order Decapoda; family Atyidae; genus Halocaridina; species Halocaridina rubra. The sequence goes on along the minus strand of JAXCGZ010002047.1, from coordinate 99,606 downwards.
ATGGTGGAAGGGAGTAAGCGTGCAAACAAGCGCACGTATGCTTACACACACACATATATGTATATTATCACGCTTGGTGGAAAGGACATGCGTACACTGACACACAAACACACACATACTTATTATACATGGTGAAAAGGAAATTTATACAGAAGCACACACATGTACACACACGCACACACATACATGCACACAAACATTCATACATACATGCACACACATATTCGCATACTCTTAGATGTATATAAATCATATTTGGTGGAAGGGAAATTCACACACACACACACACACACACACACACACACACACACACACACACACACACACACACACACACACACACACACACACACACACACCGATCAGGAGACGGGAAGATACGAGCTTTGGGCTCTTTCCCGTAAACACAATTAGGTAATCACAATTAGGTAATCACACTCAGATGTATATCATCATGCTTGGTGGAAGGGAAACACACACAAACACACACACACACACACGTGCGCGCTCACGCACTCAGATGCAAGCTCATATATACAAAATAAATAATTTTGAGTCTTCAGGAGAATTACATAAGCTTTATAATTCTCATTTTCAGTCTGCCAGAACCTTATGTGTGAAAAGGTTATTATTGGACACTACAAAATACACGAAATCACAGATTCTCAAGATAACATGGAACTTTCCTTAAGCTTTTCAGAAACATCAACCAACTAACCCAGAAACAGCAATCAACTTAAAACAAACGAATTGATTAAATCAATTATTATTATGCTTTTCTATAACATGATTCAGGTTGCTCTTATGAACTGACACAACCACATGCATCAACCAATTAGCTGCTTATATGTTAATTAACATTTATTTTTTCAAGAAATATCAACCTACAAACCCAAAATTATCGAGTAAAGTCATGTATTATGTTTCCAAGAAACATTAACCATTAATGTCGAGTAAAGTAACATTAATCATGTTTTTGAGAAACATCAACCAATTAACCCAATGTAACTGGGTTATGTAACACTCGCTATGCTAATATGCTTTCCAGAATCATTAACCAACTAAATCAAACCGAATCAAGTAACACTCATTATGCTCTTCAGTAACATCAACAAACTAACCCAAATAACCCGTTATCAAGTAACACTCGTTATGCTTTCCAGTAATATCAACAAACTAACCCAAACAAATCGTTATCAAGTAACACTCATAATGCTTTCCAGTAACATCAACAAACTAACCCAAGCAAATAGTTATCAAGTAACACTCATAATGCTTTCCAGTAACATCAACAAACTAACCCAAACAAACAGTTATCAAGTAACACTCATAATGCTTTCCAGTAACATCAACAAACTAACCCAAACAAACAGTTATCAAGTAACACTCATAATGCTTTCCAGTAACATCAACAAACTAACCCAAACAAACAGTTATCAAGTAACACTCATAATGCTTTCCAGTAACATCAACAAACTAACCCAAACAAACAGTTATCAAGTTACACCCATTATGCTTTTCAGTAACATCAACAAACTAACCCAAACAAACCGTTATCAAGTAACACTCATAATACTTTCCAGTAACATCAAGAAACTAACCCAAACAAACCTTTATCAAGTAAAACTCGTTATGCTTCTAGTAACGCCAACCAACTCAAACAAACCGAATCAAGTAACCGTCACTATGCTTTCCAGTAACACCAACCAGCTCAAACAAACCGATTCAAGTAACACTCATCATGCTTTCCGGGAGCATCAACCAATTAAATCAAACAAACCTACTCAAGTAACACTCATTATACTTTCCAGAAACATTACCAAACCAAACTAACCGAATCGAGTAAGTTTCACCACACTTTCCAGAATCAACTAACTAACCAAACCAAATCAAGTAATGTAATATTTTCCATGTTTTTCAGTAACATCAAACCAAACCAAATCAAGTAATGTAATATTTTCCATGTTTTTCAGTAACATCAAACCCAACCAAAGCAAGTAATGTAATATTTTCCATGCTTTCCAGTATCATCAACCGACTAACCCAACCAAATCAAGTAATGTAATATTTTCCATGCTATCAAGAATCATCAACCAACTTACCCAA
>JAXCGZ010002047.1:90000-92500 GCA_037179515.1 Halocaridina rubra | reverse complement strand
TATTATTATTATATGAAGATCAGGTCCGGGACCTGATGGAATATATGCTAGAATATTAAAGGAATGCAAGGAAGAGCTTAGTTGTCCTCTAACTGCATTATTTAATAATTCAATAAAATTAGGATCGGTACCCATGGAGTGGAAATTGGCAGATGTGGTACCAATATTTAAAAAAGGAGAACGTGTTAAAAAGAATAATTATAGGCCGGTAAGTTTAACGTCAACAGTGGGTAAGATTCTAGAATCCATAATTGCAAATAAAATAAGGGCACATCTAGAATTACACAGACTGATAAAACTTTCACAACACGGGTTTCTTAAGGGTTTTTCGTGCCTTACAAACTTACTGTCTTTTTATTCAGAAGTTTACGAGGCAGTAGATTGTGGCAAAGAATATGATACAATATATCTAGATTTTAGCAAAGCTTTTGATAGAGTTCCTCACAAAAGATTAGTTAAAAAGCTGGAAGCTCATGGTATAGGAGGAGCTGTGCTCAGATGGATCAAACAATGGTTAAAAGACAGAAAACAGAGGGTTTGCATAAATGGAGAGAAATCAGAGTGGGGCTCGGTTACAAGCGGGGTACCACAAGGCTCGGTACTGGATCCTCTATTATTCATCGTATATCTAAATGATCTGGATTCGGATATCAGTAGTAACCTAAGTAAATTCGCAGACGACACTAAAATAGGTAGAACTATAAATGGAAAAGAAGACATTCATGCTTTACAGGAAGATCTAAATAGATTATCTGAATGGTCGGACAAATGGCAAATGGAATTTAATGTTGAAAAATGTAAAGTAGTTAAAATGGGTACTATAAAAGACAATACTAGTTATAAGCTAAATAACCATGAAATCATGAGTTCTCAGTGTGAAAGGGATTTGGGAGTTCTTGTGAGTAGTAGTCTTAAGCCAAGAGAGCAATGCACAGCAGTCAGAAATAAAGCAAACAGAATTTTAGGATTTATCTCAAGAAGCGTCAGCAATAGGACGGAAAAAGTTATTTTGCAGCTCTATCTTGCATTAGTTAGGCCCCATTTAGATTATGCTGTGCAATTCTGGTCACCCTATTATAGAATGGAAATTGAATCCTTGGAGAGAGTGCAGCGAAGAATGACCAAGATGATACACAATATCAGAAATCTACCATATGAGGACAGATTAAAAAAACTTAATCTACATTCTCTAGAGAGGCGAAGAGTTAGGGGGGATATGATTGAAGTGTATAAATGGTTTAAAGGGATTAACAAGGGAGATATTAATAAAGTTTTAAAAATTCATGATCAAACCAGAACTCGTAATAATGGATTTAAGCTTGATAAATTTAGGTTCAGAAGGGAAATTGGTAAAAATTGGTTTGGTAATAGAGTAGCTGATGCATGGAACAAGCTTCCTAGTAGGATAGTAAATGCCAATACCTTAGACACCTTCAAATGTAGATTAGATAGACATATGACAGAGGTAGGGTGGGTATGAATAGGTTAGTGCTTATTAGAAAAATCATAAAAAGAAAAACAGAATAAATAAGTAGAGTAGAATAGAATAGGTTAGACATGCTGAAAATACAATTCAAAAATGGAGCTGCCTCGTGTGTGCCAGTAGGCATGTTGCAGTGTCCTCTATTCTTATGTTCTTATGTTCTTATGTTCTTACGATTAGCAATTAAGCAATACTCTCTTGGATTCATCCCCCCCCCCTTTTATTAATCACACTAAAATACTCATCGCACTTTTGATGGCTGACAAATAATGTTTCTATGTAAGACTTGACAAAAAGGTCATTTTCGTATGCTTGGGTAGTAAATCATATATATATATATATATATATATATATATATATATAATATATATATATATATATATATATATATTTCTTTTTTTTTAGAATTTCTGTATACGAAATATTTCTAAATAAGAAAAATCATGAAACAGAATAATACACGAAAAAGCATGAGCAGAAGACACAAAATAGAGGGAAAATAATTACTTTCTCGACTCCTAGAAGGCTACTACAGGCAATGTTAATTCATCAGTCAGAATCAAACACTGGAGCGAATCACAACACACACACATAAGCGCACACACTCACACACACACAATATATATATATATATATATATATATATATATATATATATATATATATATATATATATATATGTACACACACACATTTATGTGTGTGTGTATTGAACAGACAGAATTATATATGGGAAGGAGACGAAAACAGAAGCGAATGAAATGCATATTAAAAAGTTCAGAACTTAAAATAATAACGGAGGGAAACTAACCCGAGGGAAATCACAGTTATAAGTGAGAACGAGGTTATAAGAGGTAACACAAAATGAGGAGCAAAATTATTTCCATGGAAGATATGAGTGAGGTCTAAGTGTAGTCACCGTGGTTCAAGCGGTAGCGTCCGAGACTTTGAGGCGTCAAGTCGAGGGTTCGCACCCCGTCACGGTCTGAGGTTAGCAAGGGCATGCACTCAGGGTAA
>JAXCGZ010002047.1:82500-87500 GCA_037179515.1 Halocaridina rubra | reverse complement strand
GGGCAAATGTCCCAAGGGTAATTGTTCTTAGGGATATTATAAAGGAACAATTGTCCACTCTTGCATTAAGACCTAGGGACTATTATCCCAGAGGCAATTATCCTAGGGGCAAATGTCCCAAGGGACAATTGTTCTTAGGGATATTATAAAGGAGCAACTGTCCACTTTTGTATTAAGACCTAGGGACTATTGCTCCAGAAGCAATTCTCCTAGGGGCAAATGTCCCAAGGGACAATTGTTCTTAGGGATATTATAAAGGAACAATTGTCCACTCTTGCATTAAGACCTAGGGACTATTGTCCCAGAGGCAATTATCCTAGGAGCAAATGTCCCAAGGGACAATTGTTTTTAGGGATATTATAAAGGAGCAAATCCCCACTTTTGCATTAAGACCTAGGGACTACTGTCCCAGAGGCAATTATCCCAGGGGCAAATGTCCCAAGGGACAATTGTTCTTATTGATATTATAAGGAACAAGTGTCCACTCTTGCATTAAGACCTAGGGCTATTGCCCCAGAGGCAATTATCCTAGGGGCAAATGTCCCAAGGGACAATTGTTCTTAGGGATATTATAAAGGAACAATTGTCCACTCTTGCATTAAGACCTAGGGACTATTGTCCCAGAGGCAATTATCCTAGGGGCAAATGTCCCAAGGGACAATTGTTCTTAGGGATATTATAAAGGAACAATTGTCCACTCTTGCATTATGACCTAGGGACTGTTGTCCCAGAGGCAATTATCCCAGGGGCAAATGTCCCAAGGGACAATCGTTCTTAGGGATATTATAAAGGAGCAAATGTCCACTTTTGTATTAAGACCTAGGGACTACTGTCCCAGAGGCAATTATCCTAGGGGCAAATGTCCCAAGGGACAATTGTTCTTAGGGATATTATAAAGGAACAATTGTCCACTCTTGCATTAAGACCTAGGGGCTATTATCCCAGATGCGATTATCCTAGGGGCAAATGTCCCAAGGGAGAATTGTTCTTAGGGATATTATAAAGGAACAATTGTCCACACTTGCATTAAGACCTAGGGGCTATTGTCCCAGAGACAATTATCCTAGGGGCAAATGTCCCAAGGGACAATTGTTCTTAGGGATATTATAAAGGAGCAACTGTCCACTTTTGTATTAAGACCTAGGGACTATTGCTCCAGAAGCAATTCTCCTAGGGGCAAATGTCCCAAGGGACAATTGTTCTTAGGGATATTATAAAGGAACAATTGTCCACTCTTGCATTAAGACCTAGGGACTATTGTCCCAGAGGCAATTATCCTAGGAGCAAATGTCCCAAGGGACAATTGTTTTTAGGGATATTATAAAGGAGCAAATCCCCACTTTTGCATTAAGACCTAGGGACTACTGTCCCAGAGGCAATTATCCCAGGGGCAAATGTCCCAAGGGACAATTGTTCTTATTGATATTATAAGGAACAAGTGTCCACTCTTGCATTAAGACCTAGGGCTATTGCCCCAGAGGCAATTATCCTAGGGGCAAATGTCCCAAGGGACAATTGTTCTTAGGGATATTATAAAGGAACAATTGTCCACTCTTGCATTAAGACCTAGGGACTATTGTCCCAGAGGCAATTATCCTAGGGGCAAATGTCCCAAGGGACAATTGTTCTTAGGGATATTATAAAGGAACAATTGTCCACTCTTGCATTATGACCTAGGGACTGTTGTCCCAGAGGCAATTATCCCAGGGGCAAATGTCCCAAGGGACAATCGTTCTTAGGGATATTATAAAGGAGCAAATGTCCACTTTTGTATTAAGACCTAGGGACTACTGTCCCAGAGGCAATTATCCTAGGGGCAAATGTCCCAAGGGACAATTGTTCTTAGGGATATTATAAAGGAACAATTGTCCACTCTTGCATTAAGACCTAGGGGCTATTATCCCAGATGCAATTATCCTAGGGGCAAATGTCCCAAGGGAGAATTGTTCTTAGGGATATTATAAAGGAACAATTGTCCACACTTGCATTAAGACCTAGGGGCTATTGTCCCAGAGACAATTATCCTAGGGGCAAATGTCCCAAGGGACAATTGTTCTTAGGGATATTATAAAGGAACAATTGTCCACACTTGCATTAAGAGTTAGGGGCTATTCTCCTAGGGGGCAATTGTCCTGGGGATAGATATCCTAAAGGGAAATTGTCCTAAAGGACAATTGTCCGGGCCCCAGTTTCTACCTAAGCTGGTAATACAAACTCATCGCAGATTATTTACTTCGTCTCCTTTCTCCCCTTGTAAATAATTGAGCAAATGAGGAACAATTTTGTGATATTCTACCCACAGTAATATGAAAATCGACTGAGTATGGAATTACTTTTACCCTCTCTTCTGGATTTTTCCACTTTTTGTTTTCAAGTTTTTATCTATATTTCTTAGAAATATAGAAGCTAAGGAGGAGTAAAAATAAAAATAGTTTTATATATATATATATATATATATATATATATATATATATATATATATATATATATATATATATATTTATTTATGAGACAGTGATTTCTTTCAAAGGCCTTTGGTTTTGGCAGTATGTGATAGTTACCCCCGAGTGAATGCCCTTTGTAATTTCAGACCGCGGCGGATTTTAAACCGATGACCTGAGGAATCACAGTCGCGCGCTTTAAGACACGGCCACGGTGGGCACAATAATAATAATAATAATAATAATAATAATAATAATAATAATAATAATAATAATAATAACAATAATAATAATGTATAGATATATACAGATATGTACATGAATATATTCAAGTGTGCATACACTTGAAGAAGCAACATTTATTTTCACATGAAAACACACATACACATTTACACATGTATAGAATTTCATCATAATATAAAAACTACTTTTACCACAGACAACAAAGGCAGCACCCCACGAATATGGGGGGGGGGGTGATGAGGGAGGGTGATGAAATTATCCTTCCATTAATAATAAAAACAAGATCACGGATCATGCAAATTATTGCTTGACCCCCTTCATTTCCTGCTTTCATGGACTCCCTTTCTCTTTCTCTTCCCTATTCTCTCGTTTTATCATAGTTATCTCTCTCTCTCTCTCTCTCTCTCTCTCTCTCTCTCTCTCTCTCTCTATATATATATATATATATATATATATATATATATATATATATATATATATATATATATATATATATATATATATATATATATATATATCTATCTATCTATTTATATATTTATTTATTTATTTATTTATTTGTTTATGACTTGTTTTCCGTCTCTATTCAAGTTTAATTTGATGTGATGATCTTTTGATCTTGTATAGATGAGTAACCTCAGGGTGTGTAGGGTTATTTATATTTACATGGCAAGTCATCTAACCTAATCTAACCTAACCTAACTTACCCTAACCTAGCAATATACGGGACATTTTAAATTTTGAGGAATATTTGTTTTCACAATTTCCGATGATTTTTAAAGCAAATTTACTTCGGCAAATGTTACATCATCAATTTTAGGCTTGATTTTAAGGAACAAGATTTCCTTCTCGTTCGAATGAAAGTGTGTGTGAGTGTATGTGTGTGTGCGTGTGTGTGCGTGTGTGTGTGTGTGTGTGTGCGTGTGTGTGTGTGTGTGAGAGAGAGAGAGAGAGAGAGAGAGAGAGAGAGAGAGAGAGAGAGAGAGAGAGAGAGAGAGAGAGAGAGAGTCAAAGTCAAAAACTTTATTCCATCAAAAATGGCTATTACATGATAATTAATCTAATTACAAATTACAAACGTAAAATGTCAAAATGAAACAAATGTAAAATGTCAAAATGAAACAAATGAAATTTTCAAAGCACATAATCAAAATATTTACACATTAAAACAACCTTACGTACACTTCATCTACCCAATGGGAGGATAATAATGAGACTAAAATCACTTATTAAGTAGGTGATTTAAAAGATGAGATTTAAATGAGGGTAATGTTTGGCAGCTTCTTAAGTTTGCGGGTAAAGAGTTCCAAAGTCTCGGGCCCATTACATTTAAGGCTCTTGCCCCAATATCAGTGGAAGTTCTGGGCACGTAAAAAGAATTCTGATATCTGGTGTTGACGTTATTGATACGCACTTGATTAACTGTTGGCAATGAGAAGAGCCATTCCGGTAATATTCCATGATTTATTTTAAAAACTAAAAGAAGATATTATATATGAACTTCATGTCCATCCTTAGCCAACCCAATCTCTCAAAGAGGGGAGTCACGTGATAATATTTATGCACCCCCCCTATGGCAACTCTTGCAGCAAAATTCTGGAGCCTTTTCACTCGTAACATCTGGATCTTAGTCGTGGAACCCCAAACACTCAGACAGTAGTTGAGAATACTTAAAATCAATGTTTGTACTACAATTACCCTACAATCAGGCTCGAATCTTTCATAGAGTCTGTTCAAGTAAATAAGGGTCCCGTTCACTTTTTTATGTAGTTCATCGATATGAAAATTAAATGTCATGGTACTGTCCATAATAACTCCTAGATTTTTAACCTTATTAGATGGGAAGAGTGAAACATTGTTGAAATTTATACTGATGTTCTCAGGAATGCGGGACAGGTATTGATTTGATCCCAAAAATAACAAATTTAGTTTTATTTTCGTTCAGTAAAAGACCATTACTGTTAAAATAACTTTTGGCACAGTTTAATATATCTTCAGCCCTTTTTAAGATTTCAGGAATTCTATCAATGTCACCAGTAAGCATAATCTGGGTGTCATCAGCATACATGACAAGTAGGCAATCTCTTATAAATTGAGGTAAATCATTAACATATATATATATATATATATATATATATATATATATATATATATATATATATATATATATATACATATATATATATATATATATATATATATATATATATATATATATATATATATATATATATATATAAATATATATATATATATATATATATAGAGAGAGAGAGAGAGAGAGAGAGAGAGAGAGAGAGAGAGAGAGAGAGAGAG
>JAXCGZ010002047.1:32500-77500 GCA_037179515.1 Halocaridina rubra | reverse complement strand
CTACCGCTTGAGCCACGGTGACTACCTTCTTATTAAAGTTCTGTCTATCCCTAAAACCAACTGGATGCCATAAACAGCCCTATTCTCTTTGTATGTATTAGTCCCTATTATGGGGGGGGTGGACGCAGAAAGCGAGTCAGGGGAATACAAGCCGGACGGCTTTTCAATATGCGTTATTTTTTTTTATATATTTATTTATATGTGTATGTATGTTTTTATACACTTATTTCTTTACTTATTTATTTATTTATATATTTGTTTTTATTTCGTATTTTTTCAAATACTTTCGTTGATCCGTGAATTTTTCCTGACAGTGATCAAGCTTGAATGTCAAACTTTAGAGTCTAAAGTCTGACATTCAAGCAATAAATAGTCATCTCAGACTGACAAGATAGTCTAAACTTTAGACTATCTTGTCAGTCAGAGATGACTATTTATTTGGTGCTCTCGCCTGTCTCCAGTTTCATGTGAAATGATTTATCGCCGTAAACGAGTAACTTGAAACAATAAATAATATAAATTCATAACATTGAATTATGAAAAAATTTAACATTTATCCTTACTTCCTAAAATATTTTTTCGCCAATTGTCATATTTATCTTCTCAGTGGTCTCCGTTTTTTGCTACCTCAGACGCCATATGTAACAAATTGTATTTTCAGCAAAAGGTCTAGCAGAAAAAGATATAACCTTAAAGAGCTTTTATGCATAACAACACAAAATCCCATTTGTCGGAGGAAAGTTTTGATATTTCCACCTCTCCAACCATACAGCAAAGAGCATACACTCAAAGGCCTTAGCAAAAAGTATTTTATACTCATTACTGGATAAGTCCTCTGAAATGCCATTCCTCAACTAGTAACACAAAGTCACATTTGTCGGAGGAAAGTTTTGATATTTCCACCTCTCCAACCATACAACAGAGCGCAAACACTCAAAAGACCTTAGCAAAAAGTATTTTATACTCATTACTGGATTAGTCCTCTGAAATGCCATTCCTCAACTAGTAACACAAGGTCACATTTGTCGGAGGAAAGTTTTGATATTTCCACCTCTCCAACCATACAACAGAGCGCAAACACTCAAAAGACCTTAGCAAAAAGTATTTTATACTCATTACTGGATTAGTCCTCTGAAATGCCATTCCTCAACTAGTAACAGCAGGATTTAACTGCCATCACCGGGAGTGTCCAGTTCCAATGACTTTGCTAAATCTATTGCATCTAGTACAGTGGTAACGCGCTGGCTTCGCATTCATGAGGTCGAAAGATCGGTTCCCGTCCAAGACCGAGAGTTTAAGCTGTTTACTGGCAGGAACTGCTGTGGGTGGACACCACAGTGGGGGGTTGGGGCTTACCCTGGCTGACGAATACCCATTGTATTGAAATGGAAATAAAAGTATTATTATGTTGCTGCTTTCGGTGACAGACTCTTCTTTAAATACATTTGCATTATCGCGATCAAGCACATTATAACTTGTATCACTGACAGATTTCACTTAGTATCACTGACAGTGTCCAATTTGCAGCACTGACAGAGTCCACTGACAGACTTCCCTTCGTATCACTGACAGGGTCCAATTTGCAGCACTGACAGGTCCACTACGTATCACTGATAGACTTTACTTTGTATCACTGACAGCGTCCAATTGCAGCGCTGACAGAGTCCGCTATGTATTATTGACGGAGTCAACTCCGTATCAGAAATAGAATCCCCTTTGTATTACTGAATTAGTCCACTTCGTATTACTGACAGAGTCCACTTTGTATCACTGACAGAGTCAACTTCGTATCAGAAATAGAATCCACTTTGTATTACTGAATTAGTCCACTTTGTATCACTGACAGAATCCACTTTGTATCACTGACAGAATTCCCTTCGTATCACTGACGGAGTCAACTTTGTATCACTAACAGAGTCCACTTTTTATCACTGACAGAATTCACTTCATATGAGTGACAGAGTTCACTTTGTATCAACGACAGAATCCAGTTTGTATTACTGAAATAGTCCACTTCGTACCTCTGACAAAGTCCATTTCGCATCACTGACGGAGTCCATTTCGTATCAGAAATAGAATCCACTTTGTGTTACTGAAATAGTTCACTTCGTATCACTAACAGAGTTCACTCCGTATCACTAACAAAATCCACTTTGCATCACTGACAGAGTCCATTTCGTATCACTGACAGCGTCCACTTATTATCACTGACACAGTCCACTTCGAGTACTTTCCGAAACCATCTGTATCATACAGCTCCAGGAACTTAATACTTGTACTGATCATTAAGTTACTAATTCATTTCAAGCCTTTCTCTCTGGTAGAACTGTGTGTCTAATCTATCAATATGAATCTCAGTATATAATCTTGGTATACAAATGATTAATTTATTTATGTATTTCATTACTTGTGTTTGTTTTTCTTGTATATTTATTTTTTGCTTTATCCTGTTCTGATAGATTCTGCCTTTAAAGTTCTGTCGACATTTGGTATGAATACAGACATTAATTCTACGATTTACTTAGTCTAAGATATGGCCTATTGCGTCATTAGAGATAATGCAATTACATTCTACTAGTTCTCTATAGTTAAACAGACCTTGTCTGTGCTCAGGGAATATGGCATTCCAAATTTTTTCTCCTGTTTTCAGCTTACAAGCCCTTAAATCATAAATTAATTTCGCATAAAACGATTGCCAGAAAGATGTTTTTGACTCTTCTCCAAAGTTCACTTTGTAACCACACGCCATATTTCTTGCCAATTTCGTGTCCTCTCTTGACATCCTTATTGCTCCATCGTCAGGAGCTTCAAGGGCTTACTTCTGTCTTCTCATTCATCAACGCATCACCGTCTTTGTTCTCCTTCAGGTAATAATTACTTAACTGGGCTTTGCTCATGCTCTCACGCGATGGTTCTTGATGAATTGTATTCGCAGTTTGGACATTTTTCTGTAATCTTTTTTTGTGTGTAATCTTTTGCTATGATTATTTGAGGGAATTGGGGAGATAATTGATAAATTATACAGTCAATAATTGTTGCTTAAGATGTGGATATTGTTTTGAAAATATAGAAAAAGAGCTTAGAGAAATGTGTGTATTTGTTTCTCGAAACTAGTTAACACACTCATGAAAATCTATTGTGCTATTGTCAGTTGCGTCAAGAAACCGACCAGAAGGAAACACAAAATGTTCAAAGTTTTCATCTTTGTTATATTTTAATTTCATCAGTTGGTTTGGGGTAGAAAAAAACTGATACCATGGATTGAAAATAAAACATATCATTTGCATTCTACAACCCCACAGATTAAAATAATTCCTTCACAATGGCATATTTGTTTAGTTTATTGAGTCAGTGGAGCCTGAGAGATGCCAGACGCATGGAAAGAGGAATAATGGCTTTTCACATGCTCACCTTTTCACCATCCACCAGGTCAGCCTTCTCCAATTGGCCTAGTCATCATACAGTCTCTCTTGTAACAGTTGTTGTTCCGAGGCTGGACACGTGGTTCTTGGGCAGATGTTGTCCACTACCTTTCTTGATAGACCTGTCTTAGCTTTACCAGTGCCGTTTGCATTTCCCAGGTTGCAATATTAGGAAGTGATAGGCGGACTTACCCCTCAGAATAATGATATTTTTACTATGAAACCCTTCCTAATAAGATCCATGCACGTTGGTATATTTGTTTTGTTTAGCGAATATGCTGAGGTTAGGAGATGCTATGAGGTTTCATGGAGAGTGGTAAAAAGAAGTATTGACAGCCTCAACTTGTATCTAAAAAGAAAAAAAAAATCACAGTCGCATCTTGAGAGGTAAATCTTTTTATATGTATTTATATATAGAGGCTGCAATGCTCCAGTTAAAGAGGGGGCTAAGTCAAAGCACACAAATTGCTAGGGTTGTGGTTGGAGTTTTCCTATCACAACGCCCATGTATGCCTTGATTGATTCTTTGCTGGAGGATAGTACGCAAGTGGAATTTCTAGACCCCTTGCTCTACCCCATTCAGTCGACTTAAACACACGCAGGAAAAGATAAAGGCGGTATAGTTTTCCCTAGTCCCCGAGAAAGAAATATCCAGAGTAAAATGAAAAAGATAGACCAATGCAGAAAATAATCAACTGCTCAGTTGGACACTACCCACCCATCGCACAAATAAAGTATACACATCCTTATACAAAAGCCGTATACCCCTTTATAAGGGGATTGTTGAGTCAAAGCACACAACTATTGACAAAAGAGCCAACTCTTCGCATCTCGCACAGTTGGGGTTAAAGTATGACCACAATTTCCTCCACCAAGTTGATTAGATCATCCACAGTGTATGTGGGCTAAGACCTTAAAGCCCGTCTCAGTTTACAGCACTATGTAGGTACGGAAAAATCCCATTGACCCACGGCGCCTTTTTGCAAGCTTTCTCGACCCATCCCTATCGGTGAGGGAAAAATCCCTAGACCTGCATCATCTACTCGCAGTCTCTCTCCACCCATCCGTAACTCATGCAATCTTTTTGCCCTTCTCCACTGACATACCACATGGACCCAAAATACGAGGCGAATATAACAATATGCCCAAAATACGAGGGGAATATAGCAATATACCGAAGTATTATCACATTGTATACATTCCTCCCGTCTCTTAAAGATAATTACTGTAAAAAGGAATCTCCTGGATAGAAGTCTGTTAATTAGAAACAACGAAGGGAAAAGATAATTAATCCCTTCTTAATTACAATTAGTATTCGACTAGGATTGTGATTAGCAGCGGTAATGAGAGTAAATTACTGTAATATACAGGCGGGATATAATCTTTCGCGCATAACTGTGTATAAGAGAGAGAGAGAGAGAGAGAGAGAGAGAGAGAGAGAGAGAGAGAGAGAGAGAGGAGAGAGAGAGAGAGAGAGAGAGAGAGAGAGAGAGAGAGAGAGAGAGAGAGAGTATATGGGCTTGTCAATGAGTAAATACCATTGAAAATTAAGTAAAAATTTTCATTCTTTGCATACTCAAATACACGTGTGTGTGGGTTTATGTTTTGTCGCTCTTAAATCCCATTATGGGGGATGGACACAGACAGAGTGAGGCTGGGGAATTAAGGCTTTCATGATAAGAATTCTTAGATATGTGTTGAATGAATGTTGAGACATATAACTAGGTGTGCAAAATTATTAATAAGTAAATAGATAAGTTACTTTTGGAAATGGCACCGGACATGCAAAATTAAAATAAATAAGTAGTACCACTTAGAATTAAAAAGAGGAAATTGCAAAATGATAATGATAAGTAAAGATAAGTAGGAAAAATAATAAGATACATAGAACCGCACCGGACATGCAAAATTAAAATAAATAAGTAGTGCCACTTAAAATTAAAAAGAGGAAATTGCAAAACGATAATAATAAGTAAAGATAAGTAGGAAAAATAATAAGATACATAGAACCGCACCGGACATGCAGAATTAAAATAAATAAATAGTGCCACTTAATATTAAAAAGAAATTGCAAAATGATAATGATAAGTAAAGATAAGTAGGAAAAATAATAAGATACATAGAACCGCACCGGACATGCAAAATTAAAATAAATAAATAGTGCCACTTAATATTTAAAAGAAGAAATTGCAAAATGATAATGATAAGTAATGAAAAGAAGGAAAAATAATAAGATACATAGAATTGAATAATAATAACAACGAAGAACTAGCAGGGTAAATAGATTTAAAAAGAGAAAATTGCAAAACGATAATGATAAGTAAAGAAAAGAAGGAAAAATAATAAGATACATAGAACCGAATAATAATAACAACGAGGAACTTGCAGGGTAAATAAAATAAAAAGAGAAAATTGCAAAATGATAATGATAAGTGAAGATAAGTAGGAAAAATAATAAGATACATAGAACCGAATAATAATAACAACGAAGAACTAGCAGGGTTATAATAATAACAACGAAGAACTTGCAGGGTAAATAAACAGATAAAAGTATAAGTAAGTAAATAAATCCATAAATAAACAGATAAGTATATAAATGGTTGAATAAGTAAACAAATATATAAATTTGAAAAATAATGCAGAATGCGATTAAAAAGACGAACTTGCAAATGTAAAATATGAATTTATTAATAAAGTGAAAAAAAATGAGAAAATAATAAAGATTATAAAGACAAGATTGACAAGTGAAAATCTATTATTGTATGAATAAATAGTCCTCCATATCTCTGGGTCTTCTGTACTTTGACTGTTTTTTTCTGTCTGTCGTTTTCCTTTATGTGACATTACCTCATCTCTGCCTTGTCCATAACCTTTTTCTTTTCCTTCGTCTTGGTATTTTCTCGTGCCCGGGCCTTTATAGATGAGGGCAGTGTCTGCCTGTCCCGGTGTCACTCATAAACAAAAAATAATAATAGATGAATAATGACGAATAATAAAATTAGGTGAGACAATAAATTTTAATTTGTCAAGATCAGAAAGTCCATCTTAAAAAAAAATAATAACAATAATTTAATTAATAACTCAGTAAAATGTGACAATAAAACACAGAGTGAATTTATAAAGAAAGGTTTGATAAGTAAACATCAGTATATGAATAAATAAATACAAAATTGGTACCAATATTCCAAAAGCAAATGACATAGATTTACGTCACGGACTCCCTTTTCAACCAAGGGCTAGGACGGTTGCCTTCTTGAGAAGGAAATTTTTTGACAGATGTAATCGTTACTCTGAGTGGATGCCCTTGCTAACCACAGACCGTGACGGGGCGCGAACCCTCGACCTGACGCCTCAGAGTCGCGGACGCTACCGCTTGAACCACGGTGACTACAAAAGCAAATTAATATGAATAAATGTGAATAATAACGCCCAAGAAGGCGATAATTAATATGTAAATGAAAAAAAAATTAATAAATGCAAAAATGAGTAACAGAATGTTCTCGTAATTTAGAAAACAAAGATGAATTCTCGCCATAGATTGAAATTATATAGATGAATTTATTGAAAAAATATAAATATTTAATAAATATAAATAACAAGCGCCGATGAGACAAAAGTTAGCGGACAAATAGCGTTCGCGACTCTGAAGCGTCAGGTCGAGGGTTCGCGCCCCGTCACGGTCTGAGGTTAGCAAGGGCATCCACTCAGGGTAACGATTGATGGATTCGGTTTTACGTCACGAACTCTCTTTTCAACTAAGGGCTAGGATGGTTGCCTTCTTACGAAGGGCTTGTCTTGGCAGATGTAATCGTTACCCTGAGTGTATGTCCTTACTAACCTCATTCCGTGACGGGGCGCGAACCCTTGACCTGCCGCCTCAGAGTCGCAGACGCTACCATTTTGCCACGGAGACTTCTCAGGGTAACGATTACATCTGCCAAAATAAGTCCTTTGCAAGAAGGCAACCGTCCTAGCCCTTAGTAGAAAAGGGAGTCCGTGACGTAAAAACCGGAACATTTATGTGAATAAATGTTTAACTTGTTATAGCCGATGAGAGAAAATTTAATGACATGCATGTATGTAAAAAACTAGCGCTGATAAAACGAAATTCATTTTTAAAATGAAATAAATTTGAAACTCGTCACGGAGTTAGATTATGCCAGACGAATTATTTCTCGCGTGACTTTCTCCCTGATGCCGTTTTTAACTTGGCATCCCTGATGCCGTTTCTAAAATGGCATCCCTGATGCCGTTTCTGGCATCCCTGATGCCGTTCGTTTGTTTGTTGTTTGTTTCTAACTTGGCATAATTTCCAATAAATCCTCCGTATTCTCGAATTTGCTGATGTTGCTTTTTTTCTGAATGGGACAGAGTAAAACAAAGTATTTTTTTCTCTTTTTCTATGGGAGATGGGGAAGAATACTTGTTCCGTGTTCCCCTGCGTGTCGCAAAAGTCTTCTCGCAAAGAGTCAAGGTATATTGCTTTGGCTCAGCTACCCCCTTCACCAGGGTGATCATGACTCTGTATATAGAAAATTTATTTAAAGTAATAGCTCATAAATGCGGGTCGGGTACTTTTTGGCGCCGCCGTTTTGGCGCGGCCATTTTGAAGCCGCGAATGGCATCTTTACTAAATTAAAAATAGGTTAATTAACACTAACCTAACTTAACCCAGCCAAAACAACTTAGTACCAAAACGGCAACGTCAAAATAGTTTAGCGCCAAAATTGTGGCGCCAAACGGCGGCGCCAAAAAGTCCTATTCCGTATCAGTGCCTGCAGCTTCTAATTTGCCACTCTTTCCCAAGGATTGCATATTTAGAAATATTTTATCACAAAACGGCAACTGTTGAAAGCATGGGTTCTGAAATATTTTATTTTATTTTTTTGTAACTTCGAATGTTCGAATGATGATAATACCCAAAATAATTTTGATGAGGGGGGGGGGGTGATGGATATGGGGGAGAACTGATAACATTGCCCAATGTCAGCGAGACCTTACCAGGAAGTGATGGAGGGGCGGAGCCAGAGCGTTCTCTTCGAATTAGAAACAAATCCAAGCAAGCAGTAAGACTATAACTCTTTAACAAGAAAGTTCATTGGAATCTTGAATATGTTTTCAGTAGAAAACGACAGTTGGTTTTTAAGTAAGTAATTATTAAGCACAAATAATTTTCTTTACTATTTCCATAACTAAAGTTGTCACTAGCTTCCCAACTTTGAATAATAATAATAATAATAATAATAATAATAATAATAATAATAATAATAATAATAATAATAATAATAAAAATAATAATAATAATAATGGAAATAGAAAGCCGCGTATTAATAATAATAATAATAATAATAGTAATAATAATAATAATAATAATAATAATAATAATAATAATAATAATAATAATAATAATAATAATAATAGCAAAAACAATAACAACAATAACAATAACAATAATGATGATGATAATAATAATAATAATAATAATAATAATAATAATAATAATAATAATAATAATAAAAATAATAATCACCTCTCTTTAATAGCAGTTCTAAGGGCACTTACATATGGAAAATTATGGAATTAACTGTTTCATAAAGTACTCAGATTTTGGTTTATTTTTGGCTTATTATTTTTTTGGAAAATGATTATAAATGCCGAATGTGACTTGACTCTTTGTATTTGTCTATGGCTCAGAAATTAATTTCATGAATATATAGTAATGTAACTTATCAGTTGCGGAATACTTCCTCCGTGTTCCCCTGCGTGTTGTAAAAGTCGACTAAATGGGGAAGAGTGAGGGGACTGGGAATCCCCTCCTCAGTATTTACGTCTCACAAAACTTCTAAGTATTTTCTTTGACTCATCCACCCCCCTTATAAGGGGGAATATGGCTTTGGTATATATATATATATATATATATATATATATATATATATATATATATATATATATATATATATATATATATATATATATATATTACCGCAATCTTATAATCCTTATAAAACTGATTTTCAAGATGCCAGATTTGAGAATAAATTATCGTTTTTTCTAACACGATTAGATAATCTAGGAATTCAGAAAATCCAAGACACACACACACACACACACGCACGCACATGCACACATAGAGGGATCGATGTATTGATATAACAGGCTTTACATCTAGAGGTCATAGTTTGAAGCTTCGTAAGAAAACTTCTTTTGTAAGGCATTACTTTTTTAGTGTAAGAGTTAGTTGACGATTGGAATTCGTTAAGAGAGGAGGTAGTTAATGCTAACTCAATATCATAGTTTTAAGGACAAATATGATAAGGATCATTGAGGATAGAAATGCAGCCGACCAGGAGACGGAGAGATACGAACATAGGGCTCTTCCCCGTAAGCACAGTTAGGTAATTTTGTTATTTTTTTCTTGAGAGTTTCTTCGCGGTCATTCATGCGTTTAAATGGTCTGATTGTATGCTGATGCTGTTCCACCAGTGACCACTAATATAGCTGATGATGCGCTCACTAAATTTACTTTGTGGAAGGTTCTGTTCCATTTTAGCCTCCACGCATCTAAAATTCAATCGATAACTAGTGAGTTAACAAAGACTACTATATGAATGCTGGTAATAGACTGAGTATGCAGCTACTGATGCATTATAATAAAAGATAATAATAATAATAATTATAATAATGATAATAATAATAATATTAATAATAATAATAATAATAATAATAATAATAATAATAATAATAATAATAATAATAATACATATAATAATAATAATAATAATAATAATAATAATAATAATAATATGATAATAATAATAATAATAATAATAATAATAATATCATTATTATTATTATTATAAGAGAAAGAAGGAATATTTTTCGAGCCATGTTATTTTAAATCTACGTATTACACCTACTGCAGGAGCGTAGCGGTAGAATACTCGCCTCGGGAGGTGACGTCCCCTCGTTCAAGCCACGTTGGGGAGATAGGAAGGTATCCAGATTTGATTCCCCAGCTGCATTAGTCTCTGTTAGCTCCTTAATGAAGACCAATAGTGACTAGTAGAATATATATATTTTTTCTATTTCCTGTTATAAAGATTTCAACATCTTTTCTTTGTTACCGTTATGTGAAAAAACTTCATCCAAGATTGGAAACAAAAGAGAAATTTGTCTTCCTAAAAGCTCAATTGATGTTTTCACAAATAAAATAAATGATTATAATCGTCATAACTCACCTAAATAGTATTTCCCAATCAATCTCTTTTTATTTTACAATCGGAATAAGTGGTTTTTAAATTCACTTCTACACAGAGAAAACGCGCGTGAACTTTCCACAGTGAAGGCAACCTGGCTACTGCTAAAGAGCGAGCGATCTCGATGCGGCGTAGCAGCGTGCCAAAGCTTTCAGGCGGAGTCACACTGGTCGCGAAGAGAATAATTCTCGATTATGAATCAACAATATTGATTTATTCAGTGAGATCTCTCTCAGTCTCGTAATTAACATATGATTTTAATTTACCGTCCTAGCCCCTTAGTTGAAAAGGGAGTTCGTGACGTAAAACCGAAACCATTCATTTTCTCTTTGGTTCATAAGGGTTTTTGGGAGGATAATAACGCTTCACTGTTGTCTCGATCGCGCTTCTGTCAACTCCCGCGTCTAGCACTCTAACCACTTGGCTACAGTTGTCCCCAATAAGAAGTTTATTTATGGTAAAACTAAGCTTTTTTTTCTCTCTCTCTTCAGCCCTTAATTTACACCTAATTTTTTTTTTAAAGTTAATGTGTTACTTTGGTTTCCATTTGCAACTGGACACAGACGGATTGAAGCTGGGGAATCAAGGCTGGATACCCTTCCTATCGCCCCGTCGTTGGTTCGAACAGGTTGGAGCTTCCCACCATTACGCCACGGTGGTCCCCTTACACAGATAATTCTTTAAAGAAAATATTATACTTACTCTCTTAATACGGGGGCCGAGGTAGCTCTGTGATAGATCACTGGAGTCGGGAAACAGAAAACGCAGATTCGATCCCACAGCGGGGATGTAAAAATGTGGTTCAGCCTTAATCCCCCAGCTCCAACTTGTCTGTGTTTACCTCCATTCCAATGAAGACTAGTGGTCTGCCGCTAAACGGTGCACACACTCTTAATGATTTCGGTTTTACGTCACGAACTCCCTTTTCTACTAAGGGCTAGGAAGGTTGCCTTCTTGCGAAGGACTTGTTTTGGCAGATGTAATCGTTACCTTGAGTGTATGCCCTTACTAACAGACACTTAATATACACGTATTAATAGCTCGCTATTGTAATTGTTCTGAGTTTTGGGGGGTTACCCCGCTTAATCCCGCAGCTTTAACTGACAAAATTAAAGGGGGGCAAAAATACCCCCATCATGTCATGCCTATATCCTTAACCCTTCCATCAAGTATTTTATGGCAAAAGGATGAAGAACGGATCGGCAGTTATTCGTTTCCCCTTGACTCGTATAGGGGGGTTTACACGGTCAAGCGGTTCGTCGAACGCGGTTCGACAGACAAGTGTTTGAAGTGATGTTCGAACGTGTGAACGGGGTATTTGGTTGTCGAACACGTTCCGTGTTCGACAACCAAATACCCCGTTCACACGTTCGAACATCACTTCAAACACTTGTCTGTCGAACCGCGTTCGACGAACCGTTTGACCGTGTAAACGGAACGTGTTCGACAACCAAATACCCCGTTCACACGTTCGAACATCACTTCAAACACTTGTCTGTCGAACCGCGTTCGACGAACCGTTTGACCGTGTAAACCCCCCTTTACGACAAGCACGGACTGCAAGTGAGACGCATTTTCCCTCTCACCAGCGAGAATATCCCCTTTTGCAGCCTCTTACTATTCGCAGGGAATGCGAGGGTGGCATTCTTGTTGGCTCTCATTGATGGCACTGGTTTTCCCTCTCTAGCATGCATATTCCTTCCCGCTGGCTTTTGGGATACTTAGAGAATATTGGTTAGTAAGGGCATACACTCAGGGTAACGATTACATCTGCCAAAACAAGTCCTTCGTAAGAAGGCAACCGTTCTAGCCCTTGGTTGAAAAGGGAGTTCGTGACGTAAAACCGAATCCAGAGAATATTGGGCTGGCATTTTAGCCCGGTGGTTAGAACACTGTACTCAGGAGGTAACAAATCCACGATCGAGCCTCTGGGGGGCGGTAGGAAGAGCATCCAGCTTTAAACCCCCAGCTCCAACCTGTCTATGTCCACCCCTATAATGGGATTCTATAGTCTATATTGAGGCTAGTGAAATATAGTTCTGAGGTTAGCAAAGGCATGCACTCAGGGTAACGATTACATCTGCCAAAACAAGTCCTTCGCAAGAAGGCAACTGTTCTAGCCCTTTAGCCCTTGGTAGAAGAGAGAGTCCGTGACGTAAAACCGGAACTATTATATACAGACAGCCTGATCTAGACTAAGCAATTATAATGCAATAGAATTGGATTCGGCTTTGTCACGAACTCCCTTTTCTACTAAGGGCTAGGACGGTTGCCTTCTTGCGAAGGACTTGTTTTGGCAGATGTAATCGTTACCCTGAGTGTATGCCCTTACTAACCTCAGTCCGTGAAAGGGCGCGAACCCTCGACCTGCCGCCTCAGAATCGCAGACGCTACCATTTTGCCACGGAGACTACGATAATGCAATAGAATTGAATTAAGTTATCTAGCATGTCAGTTGAGTGCGCATAATTGTGATTAATTTGGCACTTAATGGCATCGCTTCATCTGCAATAGGATTGAAAAGAACACGCTATGGCCCTACTTATAGATCTTTCGGGTCATAATAATATTAAGGGGGGTTTACACGGTCAAACGGTTCGTCGAACGCGGTTCAACAGACAAGTGTTTGAAGTGATGTTCGAACGTGTGAACGGGGTATTTGGTTGTCGAACACGGAACGTGTTCGACAACCAAATACCCCGTTCACACGTTCGAGCATCACTTCAAACACTTGTCTGTCGAGCCGCGTTCGACGAACCGTTTGACCGTGCAAACCCCCCTTTATGCAGATAAATGAACTGGGGGGAGGGGGTGCCAGATAGAATATAAGATTATTATATATTCTTTTTGACTCCCCCCCCCCAGCTTTTACTTCTACGTTGGAGTTTTCTGAGCTTGTAAAGAATAGTAATCCTAGGGTTCTCTAGAGTTATTCCTGTTTTTATTTGTGTTGAGTTTTCAGAGCTTGTAAAGAATAGTAATCCTAGGGTGCTCTAGAGTTATTCCTGTTTTTATTTGTGTTGAGTTTTCAGAGCTTGTAAAGAATAGTAATCCTAGGGTGCTCTAGAGTTATTCCTGTTTTTATTTGTGTGGAGTATTCAGAGTTTGTAAAGAATAGTAATCCTAGGGTGCTCTAGAGTTATACCTGTTTTTATTTGTGTGGAGTATTCAGAGTTTGTAAAGAATAGTAATCCTAGGGTGTTCTAGAGTTATTCCTGTTTTTATTTGTGTAGAGTATTCATAGCTTGTAAAGAATAGTAAACCTAGGGTGCTCTAGAGTTATTCCTGTTTTTATTTGTGTGGAGTATTCAGAGTTTGTAAAGAATAGTAATCCTAGGGTGCTCTAGAGTTATTCCTGTTTTTATTTGTGTAGAGTATTCATAGCTTGTAAAGAATAGTAATCCTAGGGTGCTCTAGAGTTATACCTGTTTTTATTTGTGTGGAGTATTCAGAGCTTGTAAAAAATAGTAATCCTAGGGTGCTCTAGAGTTATTCGTATTTACAAGGTAAGTCACCTAGCCTAACCTAATGTAACGTATCATAACGCAACCTAACTTTACTATTTACGGGGTTTCTTAACTTTACATGGGGTTTTAGGGGTTACTCATCTTTACAAGATCCGAGTGGTTATTATTATTATTATTATTATTATTATTATTATTATTATTATTATTATTATTATTATTATTATTATTATTATTATTATTATTATTATTATTATTATTATTATTATATCATTAGTTTTATTTGCTATTTCTGCACAAGAGAGAGTGACATAGACAGAATTGGTCTTATAGAAGTCCCAGCTCATGATGTTCTTGTTACACCATAAACCTCGCACATTTAATGATACATACATATAAAATGGTCGCAACCCCCTTATAAGAGGAATGGCCGAGTCAGAGCGCACATTCACCAGAACCAAACATAGCACGATCAATAATTATACCTCCTTGGGAAGAAATGGGGTGTTACAGTTCTTCACCACCATCCTGCTTGGGGCAATCCCCTTGTAAGAGGAATGGCCGAGTCAGAGCGCACATTCACCAGAACCAAACATACCATGATCAATACTTATACCTCCTTGCGAGGAAATGGAGTGTTACAGTTCCTCACCACCACCCTGCTTGGGTCGTCCACAGGCTAAGTGGGCAAGGATCTGATGATGTACCCGATAAATAAGCTGAATTAAGAATACCTGTCGTTCGAGGGAAGCCACTATCCAGACAGTAGCGTTCCAGTCTGCCGATTCCCAGTTGGCCGATTCCCAGTTTGCTGATTCCCAGATTGCCGATTCCCAGCTTGCCGATTCCCAGTTTGCTGATTCCCAGTTTGCCGATTCCCAGTTTGCCGATTCCCAGATTGCCGATTCCCAGTTTGCTGATTCCCAAATTGCCGAATCCCAGCTTACCGATTCCCAGATTGCCGAATCCCAGATTACCGATTTCCATATTGCAATCACCCAGTAATCTGATTTCAAGGATTGAGTTAGGTTGCGTTTGGTTAGGTTAGGTTGGGTTAGATTAGGTTAGGTGCTTAAATTATATTAATTTGCAAAAGAGTCGGCAATTTGGGAATCAGCAAAATGGAAATCGGCAATATGGGAATCGGCATTCCGGTACTAATTCGTCCTCACTGGATAAAAAAAACTTGTATATTCTCTGTATCGTACTTCTTGAGCTTATCTTCTTCTTTGTCTACATCTTTTCCCACTTTTATGTGGGGTCGATGTTATGGATTCGGTTTTACGTCATGAACTCCCTTTCCTACTAAGGGCTAGGACGGTTGCCTTCTTACGAAGGACTTGTTTTGGCAGTTGTAATCGTTACCCTGAGTGTATGCCTTTACTAACCTCAGTCCGTGACGGGGCGCGAACCCTCGACCTGCCGCCTCAGAGTCGCAGACGCTACCATTTTGCCACGGAGACTACTGTCTTTTAAATCTGAAGGAATGAATTTTTACATATTCATAAAATATAAATAAATAAATCAATATTAAAAATAAATGTCATTTTGAACCATGTATATATATATATATATATATATATATATATATATATATATATATATATATATATATATATATATATATATATATATATATATATATATATATATATATATATATATATATATATATATATATATATAGATATATAGATATATAGATATATATATATATATATATATATATATATATATATATATATATATATATATATATATATATATATATATATATATATATATATATATATATATATATATATATATATATATATATATATATATATATATATGCATCTGTAAAAGTTTTGCACCTGTCCAATATTTCTCAAACTTATTTAAAAAAAAAAATCACCTAACAGCTGTTCCGTTCCCTGAGTGAAAACAGGCTTAAGATAAGGATAGTTATCAAAGAGGGGTCAACTCTTTTTTTTTTTTTTTCAGTGCCTCAATCTTTATTTTTTTTTTAAATGTAGATTTCAAAGACTGAAAAAGAAATCAACATCTTTGTGAATTAACCTATACGTATTATCCTACATAAAATTATGCATATATATATATATATATATATATATATATATATATATATATATATATATATATATATATATATATATATATATATATATATATATATATATATATATAATTTTATGTAGGATAATACGTATAGGCTAATTCACAAAGATGATTATTTCTTTTTCAGTCTTTGAAATCAACATTAAAAAAAAAAGAAAAAAAAAAAGTTGACCCCTCTTTGATAACTATCCTTATCTTAAGCCTGTTTTCACTCATACAAACGCGGGAACGGGAAAGCTGTTAGGTGATTTTTTTTTTTTAAATAAGTTTGAGAAATATTGGACAGGTGCAAAACTTTTACAGATGCTCAGTAGCCAGTCAAACAGTGACGGACAAATTCATATTGGACATACTCATTGGCAAAAGTACAGGCAAACAGATGTGTAGTGACACCTGTGGTCTGAAAAATACCTAAGCAATGAACATTTTATCATATCGAACTTATACCATGTACCACGGCTGGGGGTCTAAACCAGTGCGTTTGTGAGTGGTTATATAATTAAAAAATGACCCAAAGAAAGTGAAATATATTGGCTGGATGTCCTCTTGGGAGCGGACAACCTAATCCTTTCCTCAATCTTTAATGAACTCTTCCTCAATCCCGCAAAACAACTGTATTTAAAATCGTACGCAGACAGTGTGTCGAAGTCCAAAGTGTCGAAAGATCAAAGTGTCGAAAAGTTAGGTTAGGTTCAGCTAGGTTAGGTTAGGTTAAGTTAGTTTAGGTTAGGTAAGGTTCTTTCGACACTCTGTCTAACTACCATTTAAAATAATCAGATTATTAACGTGGTTGTATTTTTAGGGTGGCCATACACGGTGCGATGTGGCCTTGAGACCTCCGGATAGATCTGGTTGGATTCAACCAGATTGGATCGTCTGTAGGCTGTTTTCTGTCTACAGCCAGACAATAGACGTTCCAATCTGGTGGGATCCAACCAGATCTGTCGGGTGGTCTTAGGGCCAAATCGCACCGTGTATGAGCACCCTTCTTTCTCCTACGCACATATGGGCCTCTCTCTGTCCAGTACTAGAGCGAACTTACTTTTGCCTCTGCATATTAAGTCTTTAGATAATAATTACTTTAAATATATTAAGTTAATTGATAGTAGTCACCGTGGCTCAAACGGTAGAGTCCGCGACTCTGAGGCGTCAGGTCGAGGGTTCGCGCCCCGTCACGGTCTGAGGTTAGCAAGGGCATACACTCAGGCTAGCGATTAAATCTGCCAAAACAAGTCCTTCGCAAGAAGGCAACCCTCCTAGCCCTTGGTTGAAAAGGGGGTCCGTGACGTAAAACCGGAACATATTAAGCTAATTGATACGTCCTTTTAAAGTCAGGAAAACGAATGCATTGCCTCTATTTGATTAGTAAAATAATAATGTTGCTTTTTTTTCTTGTGTATTTATTTAATAGCTTAAGACCTTTATATTACATTCGCTTTATATTTCGCTGAGAAATGTTCCGGTTTTACGTCACGGACTCCCTTTTCAACCAAGGGCTAGGACGGTTGCCTTCTTGCGAAGGACTTGTTTTGGCAGATGCAATCGTTACCCTGAGTGCATGCCCTTGCTAACCTCAGACCGTGACGGGGCGCGAACCCTCGACCTGACGCCTTAGAGTCGCGGACGCTACCGCTTGAGCCACGGCGACTACATTTCGCTGAGAAATAATAACATAATTATTACCATTTAACTTACTTACTGTGGTACATTTACACATTACGTTGGTATTATATGTAAGTGTTTAAATATAATGTTACTTTGTAAAAAAAAAAAAAAACAGCCGAAAGGAAACGATTCTGTATCTTGTATTTTACAGAGATTTCCCAGTTTAACTTAAGACAAATTGAATACAAGTAAAATGCCTCTGTATATTCTCTTCACTCCTTTATCTTACAATTTGTACACAAATTAACTAAAGACTTTTTTAATTAGAAGTCTTTGTAAAAAGACACATCCGTTCTCAGTATCTTAAAAAAAAAACAAGAGTTTTATAAATATTTATCTAAGATTTGTTTTTCTTCCACCCCGTATTGACAGTATACAAATTAACTAAAGACTTTTTATAAAAACACAAAATTAGAACTCTTTGTAAAAAGACACATCCGTTTTCAGTATCTTAAAAAAACAAACAAACAAAACAAGAGTTTTATAAATATTTATCTAAGATTTGTTTTTCTTCCACCCCGTATTGACAGTATACAAATCAACTAAAGACTTTTTATAATTACACAAAATTAAAACTCTTTGTAAAAGGACACATCCGTTTTCAGTATCTTAAAAAACAAACAAACAAAACAAGAGTTTTATAAATATTTATCTAAGATTTGTTTTTCTTCCACTCCGTATTGACAAATGGTGTAAGCATGTTTGTCGCACTGGCCATCGTGAATATAATA
The DNA here is from genome assembly GCA_037179515.1 of Halocaridina rubra. Classification (NCBI taxonomy): domain Eukaryota; kingdom Metazoa; phylum Arthropoda; class Malacostraca; order Decapoda; family Atyidae; genus Halocaridina; species Halocaridina rubra. The sequence goes on along the minus strand of JAXCGZ010002047.1, from coordinate 58,841 downwards.
TCGATCGGCTTTATTCAGCTGTGCACAATTTTGATCCGTTCCACCACCTGGTTCTGGCACGCCTTGAACCTGGTATACATAAAATTTGTAGATAAGGGTTATCGGTGACCTTGACCTCATTTCTTGGTTTTAATATGAGAATAAGGTTATCTGCTATTCAAGCCAGACTGTAATCTTGGTCTTCGAGGAAAAATGAAGATCGTTACTCAAAAGTTTTGTGTGTGTGTGCGTGTGTGTGTGTGTGTGTGTGTGTGTGTGTGTGTGTGTGTGTGTGTGTGTGTATGTGTGTGTGTGTGTGTGTGTGTGTGTGTGTGTGTGTGTGTGTGTGTGTGTGTGTGTGTGTATATGTGTGTGCTGTAACAGAGTATGAGGACACAAAGAAATCCCGCGATATGAGTAGCGATGATGATCGTTACTCAAATTTTTTTTTATTCCTGTGACAGCGTATGAGGACGCAAAGAAATCTCACGATATGAGAAACAATTGGAAATTGCTTCTCATATCGTGAGATTTCTTTGTGTCCTCATACGCTGAAAAAAAAAAAAAAAAAAAAACTTTTGAGTAACGATCTTCATCACTGGTTCTCATAGAGTGAGATTTCTTTGTCCTCATACGCTGTCAAAAAAAAAAAAAACTTTTGAGTAACGATCTTCATAATTGCTCCTCATATTGTGAGATTTCTTTGTGTCCCCATACGCTGTCACAGCAATTAAAAAAATAAAACTGAGTAACGATCTTCATTTTTCCTCGGAGACCAAGATTACAGTCTAGCTTTACTAGCAGATAAGTTTATTCTCCTATTAAACCAAGAAATTATGTCAGCAATTTCCAAGACTTCCACGAGTTATAAGAAACACTTCAAACTACAAAGACTTTGAATAAGAAATGTGTAGCAGAGATGGAAAATAAATAATCACATTGAACAAATTTTCGTTGTCTCCCAAGACTGGTACACCACCGGGACTATGAAAGTATGACATAGAAATAACACCGGGACTATGAAAGTATGACAGAAATAACACCGGGACTATGAAAGTATGACATAGAAATAACACCGGGACTATGAAAGTATGACATAGCAATAACACCGGGACTATGAAAGTATGACAGAAATAACACCGGGACTATGAAAGTATGACACAGAAATAACACCGGGACTATGAAAGTATGACATAGAAATAGCACCGGGACTATGAAAGTATGACAGAAATAACACCGGGACTATGAAAGTATGACACAGAAATAAGGTGTATAACATTTAATATACTAAAGCCCATTTCTCTAACCTTTCTCCAGAATGGAACACTCACTAGGATTTGAAATGGGGGCAAATATATTGGCTGCATCCTGTCCAGCACATTATAGGTTGTTATTGTTCCGGTTTTACGTCACGGACTCCCTTTTCTACTAAGGGCTAGGACGGTTGCCTTCTTGCGAAGGACTTGTTTTGGCCGATGTAATCCTTACCCTGAGTGCATGCCCTTGCTAACCTCAGACCGTGACGGGGCGCGAACCCTCGACTTTACGCCTCAAAGTCGAGAACGCTACATATGTATCCTTATTACTCCCCAGAGAGGAATACCCAGGGGGATTTGAATGGGGGGAGGAATATATTAGCTGAATACTATGCAATGCATTATAAAAGGAGGGGGGATATCTTGGCTCCATATTGTCCAGGACTTTGCTTAATATTTTTCACCTCTACCCAGAAAAAAAAGAAATAGCTATGAGAACTTTAAATAAATGGCGACCAGGTGAATTGGATAGTGTCTAACACATTATACAATATTTCTTTACTTTTCCTCAGATAGGAACATTTCCGGTAACTTTAAATAGATGGCAGATAGATGAGACAATTACTAATTTACCCATTAAGTAGTGTTTCCTCACCTTTTCCCAAAGGGAAACAAACACGGGACCTCTAAATTGATGGCAAATAAAAAGGCTAAAGAAGTACTTCTTTACCTCTACCCTTTATGGGACATCTATGGAGACATTAAGCTGATTAAAGTGATGACAAATCGATGAATGAATAGGATTTAATACACTGAGAATGACATTTTTCTACCTCTCCCCAGAATGGGACACCCATGGCCATGGGTAAGCCGTCAATCCAGAACCATGATCCTTCATCGCCTCTGTCCGTTCCTCCAACCCAGTATGAAAATAGATCTGGTACTTCCTGGCCTGTAGTCCAAAGAAATATGCCCAATTTTAAATAGTTATATATTTAAAGTATTGAAAGTAATAATAGATCTGACACTTCCTGGCCTGTGGTCCAAAAAATGTGCCCAGTTTTAAATAGTTATATATTTAAAGTATTGAAATTAATAATAGATCAGGCACTTCCTGATCTGTGGTCCAAAAAATGTGCCCAGTTTTAAATAGTTATATATTTAAAGTATTGAAAGTAATAATAGATCTGACACTTCCTGGCCAGTGGTCCAAAATATGTGCCCAGTTTTAAATGGTTATATATTTAAAGTATTGAAAGTAATAACAGATCTGACACTTCCTGGCCTGTGGTCCAAAAAATGTGCCCAGTTTTAAATAGTTATATATTTAAAGTATTGAAATTAATAATAGATCAGGCACTTCCTGGTCTGCGGTCCAAAAAGTGTGCCCAGTTTTAAATAGTTATATATTTAAAGTATTGAAAGTAATAATAGATCTTACACTTCCTGGCCTGTGGTCCAAAAAAAATGTGCCCAGTTTTAAATAGTTATATATTTAAAGTATTTAAATTAATAAAAGATCTGCCGCTTCCTGGTCTGTGGTCCAAAAAAAATGTGCCCAATTTTAAATAGTTATATATATAAAGTATTGAAAGTAAGAATAGATCTGACACTTCCTGGCCTGTGGTCCAAAAAATATGCCCAGTTTTAAATAGTTATATATTTAAAGTATTGAAAGTATATATATATATTATATATATATATATATATATATATTATATATATATATATATATATATATATATATATATATATATATATATATATATATATATATATATATATATATATATATATATATATATATATATAAAGTATTGCAAGTAATACTTTATTCACATCACTCTGTTAACAAATCGAACAGAAAAGAAATGATTTATTGGTTATCTAACTGTTTTTTTGAGATGATCAGTTTTTGAAACTCTTAAAAAGTGACTACGACCAACATAAATACTAGAAGATAAAATATAATGAATTGATAATTTAAACGAAAAGTTAACATGTTTTTAGCAAGAGAAGTGCTAAATACAATTTGAGCAAGCTAATGACCAACTCCCTCACATCTCGCCCAGAAAAAGTGACAGTTCAAAGCAATATTTATTCTACGTCTTTATTTTCGGTTTAGTTTAGGGCATTTTTGGATTCTGGTACATTTCGGCGTAGCTGTTTTGGCACTGAACCCATTTTGGCGATGGACGATCTAGTATTTAGAAACTTTCCATATTTTAAAGCTTAACCTAAGTAGACTTAACCTAACTTAACCTATCATTACAAATCGGACGACGGCAAAACGGCCGTGTTGATCGAACGTCAGTGCCCAAAGGGCATCGTCCAAACGTCCTATTTAACTTACTTGTCATGTGAATATGCCTAACGAGGGCTCCAAAGTGAGTACAGTCATGAATAACTGCAAGATCTCCTCCCAAGGGATGACAGTATTCTCTGGCTTCGTCCCAGGTCCTGGAGAAGTCCAGGGCGAAATGGTAGCACGTGTCCCCAATTTTCTCATATTTCTCTGGACATACTGTTGGTTTAGGTGTCGATGCAGCTATAACCTTTTCCTCGTTGCCGCAAACTACCGCTGTTAATGTTTGCAAGGAAATAGTGTATGTATCCATGAAATATTTTCTTGTACATCAGGGGACTCGAACTTGCGTCGCAAGCTACACATTCATGCTACCATAACCAACTGAACCACTACAACACACAAATGTGTTGTAGTAGCTCAGTTGGATAAGGCAGCGTGACTTGGTAGCTTGAGACGCGAGTTCGATTCCCCTGATAGCCTTAAAAAAAAAGCATGAAAAATAGTATTGTCAGTATCATACTTTCATTGTTCACACACACACACACACCACACACACACACACACACACACACACACACACACACATATTAACATTACATAAAAAAATTCTACTTATAATGCTTTTCTTTCATGTAACGTCAATTTCTAGTAATAATGTTTGTACTGTTTTATATATAAAACGTGAAAAAAGGGAATCTCTGTACATTTATTGTATGGAAATGGCATCATAAAGAACTGCAAAATTTACACAAGTCTTAAAGAAATACTATGCTTCAAATATCCCCGTGGAAGAGAGTATAGAGAAGAGCATCTCCCATCGAGGTAATAATTCTCTTCTCCAGAAATGATTCTTCTACACAAGTTTCTTAAAAACATGGTACGCGAGCTTTTGAAGGCTGCGAGCCTTAATCGTTAGACAGTTATATATATATATATATATATATATATATATATATATATATATATATATATATATATATATATATATATATATATATATATATATATATATATATATATATATTTTATATATATATATATATATATATATATATATATATATATATATAAATATATATATATATATATATATATATATATATATATATATATATATATATATATATATATATATATATATATCGTGTGTGTGTGTGTGTGTGTGTGTGTGTGTGTGTGTGTGTGTGTGTGTGTGTGTGTGTGTGTGTGTGTGTGTCAAGTTAAATAATGCCTTAAACAAATTTTGAGAATATGACTTACCCAAAAGAGGAAAAAACACAATGCCAATATATATAGACTGGAACATCATGAACAGAAGCGTCTTCTTTCCAGCTCACTCACCAATAATCTGTAGACATTTAGAGGCGAAAGTAGATAATGGTATTAATAATAACATACTTCTATTATCAGAAATATAGGTACTTTAAATGTAACAGAAAAAAAATAATTTTGTTTATAGGTCAATATGCACTATAGAATAGATATTATATATGTTATGAGAACATAACATATGCTGATGTGTGAATGTGTGTGTGTGTGCGTGTGTGTGTGTATGTGTGTGAATGTGTTTGAGAGAGAGAGAGAGAGTGTGTGTGTGTGTGTGTGTGTGTATGTGTGTGTGTGTGTGTGTGAGAGAGAGAGAGAGAGAGAGAGAGAGAGAGAGAGAGAGAGAGAGAGAGAGAGAGAGAGAGAGAGAGAGAGAGAGAGAGAGAGAGAGAGAGATTATTTTATTTTATTCATTTATTGCGCCAAGGCATCAGACATTACACGATCACATAAACAAATCAATGGCAACATAATGCTTCAAATGGATACACAACCAAGACTAGAACATAGTTTACAGGGAGGTGTACACATTGATAAAACATTGCTACATATTAACACACAACACACAGTATGGCAGCACAAAGTACATTATATACAATAGGAAAGCTCAGAGAAGCACAAAACACACACACAAGAGAGAGAGAGAGAGAGAGAGAGAGAGAGAGAGAGAGAGAGAGAGAGAGAGAGAGAGAGAGAGAGAGAGAGAGAGGGAGAGAGAGAGAGAGATTTCAATATCTCATATTCGAGAATTAAGTTTATATGATCACGCGCACACACGCACGCGCGTGCAGGTGTGATTACCTAATTGTGATTACCTAATTGTGTTTACGGGAAAGAGCCCAAAGCTCGTATCTTCCCGTCTCCTGATCGCTTCCATTTTAGACTTAGTGATACTTATCATACCTGTCCTTAAAACTATGGATTGAGATAGCATTAACTACCTCCTCGCTTAGCGAATTCCAATTATCAACTACTCTTAGACTGAAAAAGTATTTCCTTACATCCTGCAAAGAAGTTTTCTTACGAAGCTTCAAACTATGACCTCTAGTTCTAGAGCCAGCCATATCAAAATATCGATCCCTATCCACTCTATCATAACCATGAAGGAATTTAAAGACTGTCACCATATCCCCCCTCACTCTTCTAGCTTCGAGTGATGGTAAGTCTAATTCCCTCAGCCTCTCATCATAACCGAGATTGCGTATTTCTGGCACCAGTTTCGTGGCATGTCTTTGAACTTTTTCAAGCTTAGCTATGTGCTTTTTCAAGTGCGGATTCCAAAAGGGGGCTGCATATTCGAGTTTTGGCCTCACATAGCTTACATAAATATTTCTGAACATTTCCTTGTCCATGTGCCTGAAGGCTACCCTTACATTTGATAAGAATGCATATGCTGCCCTTACTATGCCATTTATATGTATTTCTGGAGACAAATCTGCCAGTATGTTTACTCCTAGATCTCTCGCATTTTCTGTCTCTTGAAGTTGTACTCCAGCCACCGAGTAGTCAAGCTTGGGCCTTCTTGCACTTGTACCCATTCGCATTACCTTACATTTTGAAGTATTGAATTTCATTAGCCACTTTTCTGACCACTCATGCAGATTATTTAGATCCTCCTGAAGTTCTCTACCATTGTTCTCGTTTTTTACTTTCTTCACAATCTTTGCATCATCTGCAAACATATTCATGAATGATTTTACAGACTCTGGTAGGTCATTTACATATACAAGGAACAAAAGTGGCCCTAAAACTGAACCCTGTGGAACTCCACTACTAACTCTTCTCCATTCAGACACTGAGTGTCTTACTCTAACCCTCTGTTCCCTTCCTTTAAAGTAAGTTTTTCTCCATTTCAAAACATTTCCACCTATTCTAGCCATTGATTGCAGCTTCCTAATAAGTCTCCCATGTGGAACAGTGTCAAACGCTTTCTGGAAGTCTAGGAATATGCAATCTGTCCAGCCCTCTCTTTCCTGTAAGATTTGGCTTACCTCATCATAAAATTCTAATAAGTTGCCTCACTGACAAAAAGTTGAAGGATTCCAAGTGAAGAGAGATATGTTTCCTTAGTAGTTTCTCCATAACTTTGCAAACTATGCTGGTCAAGGAAACTGGTCTATAGTTCAGAGCCGTATCCCTCCTTCCCTTTCTGAAGATAGGTATCACACATACACTGTCGAACCGCGTTCGACGAACCGTTTGACCGTGTAAACCCCCATTTACTTATCGTAGCAAGCAGGAAGCGTAAGCTATTATTCTTAAATACAGAATACAGTAGAATGCAATAACTGTGTGTGTGTGTGTGTGTGTGTGTGTGTGTGTGTGTGTGTGTGTACTTATTCAGGTTCCCTACGTTATCTCCATTTTTCAAGCTTATTATGTGTGTCTGAATAATAAAAAGTGATAATTTTATATGTATTTTTTTCTCGTTTCAGGTGTAGCTGCCTATGAATGCAAATGTAAGTACCGATGTTTATTCGCTTCAGTAGCTCTGTATAGGAAGCCTGAGAACTGTAGTATGAAGGCGGATCTTCTTTTGACTTGTATTTGTAATTCATCTTATTTTGTTTTTGGGGGGGAGGGGCTTGATGTATGTATATCGTCGTCAGCATTTTTACCCTTTTTTCTCCTCCTCCTCCTCCTCCTCCTCCTCCTCCTCTTTCTTCTCTTTGCATTTTGTATCTTCCCTACTTTATAATCGCTCTTTCTGCTCTGTAATGGTCAAGTAAACAGAGGCAAATGCCAATTAACATCTTTGTCAGCAGAAGGGAAAAAATTCTCAGCATCGCGGCTTCTCATATAATTTTAGGACATTTTTTTTTTAATTTTCGTCACTTCACCCCCTATAAACTACATCTGTGATTGAGTTATGGCTTAGGACACTGAACGATGCAATATGGGCTTCCTCCATCTTACCTTTGCGTTTTCATAAACAACTTATTTCGATTTAATTTAATTTTCGTTTAAATGTAGTTTTTCCTCAATGTCTCTGTAATTAATTTTGCCTCATTGGTCTTAACACCGGATTGTGGTAATAAATCAGTTATTACATTATACTGTATTCTGTATTTAGTAGTCGCCGTGGCTCAGTCGGTAGCGTCTCCGACTCTGAGGCGTCAGGTCGAGGGTTCGCGCCCCGTCACGGTCTGAGGTTAGCAAAGGCATGCACTCAGCGTAAGGATTACATTTGCCAAAGCAAGTCCTTCGCAAGAAGGCAACCGTCCTAGCCCTTGGTTGATAAGGGAGTCCGTGACGTAAAACCGGGAAAAAAAACTGTATTCTGTATTTAAGAATAATAGCTTACGCTTCCTGCTTGCTACGATAAGTTAAGGGGGGTTTACACGGTCAAACGGTTCGCCGAACGCGGTTCGACAGACAAGTGTTTGAAGTGATGTTCGAACGTGTGAACGGTGTATTTCGTTGTCGAACACGTTTCGACAACCAAATACCCCGTTCACACATTCGAACATCAAACACTTGTCTGTCGAACCGCGTTCGACGAACCGTTTGACCGTGTAAACCCCCCTTAAGACAGAGCTGGGAGCAAGTTTGGCGTGTTCACACTTATTTATTTATTTTTAGTAACGTGAAGTCTCCTTCGCAGATTCTGAGGAGGCGAAAATTCTTTCCTTGGGTCCTCTGTTTCCTGGTAGTCTCTCATCTCTTAATTTGTTCAAAAGAATCGAATTATGATTTAATAATCTATATACATATTATATATATATATATATATATATATATATATATATATATATATATATTTTTTTTATTTTTTTTTCCACAAATACTTTTTTTTTTTTTTTTTAAATATTCCTGACCACTTCGACCGTACTGTGCATTTTACTGCACAGTACACGGTAAATTTACTTAATATATTGACGGTATAAAAAGAAAAACTCGCACATGACACTGTTTTATTACTTAGCCTAATTGTAATTACCTATATATATATATATATATATATATATATATATATATATATATATATATATATATATATATATATATATATATATATATATATATTAGAGAGAGAGAGAGAGAGAGAGAGAGAGAGAGAGAGAGAGAGAGAGAGAGAGAGAGAGAGAGTTAGCATTAACTAACTCCTCGCTTAGCGAATTCCAAATATCAATAACTCTTACACTAAAAAAGAGTACGTCCTTACATCCTGCAGAAAAGTTGTTTACGAAGCTTCATAGCATAACCTCTAGTTCTAGAGCCAGCCATATCAAAATATCGATCCCTATCCACTCTGTCATTACCATGAAGGAAATTAAAAACTGTCACCATTTCCCTCCTCATTCTTCAAGCTTCGAATGTGTGTGTGTGTGAGTGTGTGTGTGTGCGTGTGTGTGTGTGTGTGTATGTGTGTGTGTGTGTGTGTGTGTGTGTGTGTGTGTGTGTGTGTGTGAGAGAGAGAGAGAGAGAGAGAGAGAGAGAGAGAGAGAGAGAGAGAGAGAGAGATGGTGCAATTTTACCTTGTCTATACATATCAAACCGACCCTTATGCATTACAGGTTTAAGAAGGTGTCACATAAAAAAACATTGTATTGCATAAAAGTTTTCTATATTGAAACAGATTTTCTCTAAACAGTTTCTTTGTATTTAAACGATAAACAAATTTGAATGCAATCTTGGGTCGTAAGTGCCTTAATTAGACGTAAATACTCGTATCTGTCAGCCCAGTATTTTTTTTTTTTTTTTACGGGAAAGAACTCCTTTCAAATAACTCAACATCTCCTGATCGGTATCTTTTTTTCTTTTTGTATACTGACACTTCATGTATCTGTCCTCAAAACTATGTATGCAGTTAACATTTACCATTTCCTCTTTTAGCGAATTCCAATTATCAACAATTTTAGCAGTTTAGCGGTAAAACGTGCTCTCTCACATCCTGCAAAATAGTTTTCTTACTAAGTTTTAGACCATGACGTCTAGTCCTAGAGCCACTTTTATCAAAATATCAACTTTGTTAAAACTAAGGAGGAATTTAAAAATTAAATCCCCCTCTCCAAGCTTCGAGTGGTGATAGGTCTAAAAGTGTCAACCATTCCTCATAACAGAGATTTGACATCTGTCACCAGCTTACCAGCATGTCTCTGAACTTCCGAAATTTGTTCATGTTTTTCGAATACGGTTTCTGAAAGGTGACGCGTATTCAAGCTTAGGCCTATGTCATGTAAATATTTCAGAACATTTATTTATCCATATGCCTAAAGGCCACCCATAGATTTGCTAAGGAAGCACACGCTGCCTTAACTGTATAATTTTCATTCAATTTATCTTTACATCTCTCAGGTACACAGATTTTTTTAAGTTCCTATCTTGCTTTTAAATACCTAGAAATGGGTCTTCTTGAACTCCTGCTTATTCTATTAACTTTACACTGAATCCCATTATCCACTTGTCTGACCATTCATGCAGACTTTTTAGGTCTTCGTGAATTTTTCTATCGCTATTTTCATCTTTTACTCTATTCAAAACTTTTGCTTCACCTGTATACACATTGAAACTAGCAGATCATTCACATATATAAGAAATAGAAGTGGCCCTAAAACTGATTCTAGAATAACCCCACTGCTAAGCTTCCTCCTGTCAGATACTTCTGAAAAAGTATTAATCCACTGCAAGACATATTTACTTATTATTTCCATTACTTGCGACTGTTTAATAAGTCTTCTATGTGGCGTGCCTTCTGAAAATATACAATCTTCTAAGCCCTCCTTTACATATACGATAAGGCTGACTTCATATAAAAAAATCAGTCAGTTTGTTGGTGTAGACCTGCATTCTTTGAAACCATTGTGTCTCTCTGACAAAACATTGAAAGACTAAGTGAAGAGAAACGTGTTTCCTCAGTTTTCTTCATAAATTTGCAAGCTATGCTTATAAAACAGGCCTATAGTCGGGAGTTTTGTTTTCCCCTCCTATATTTATAATATGAGCCACAGTCAATGTTTTCAGCATCTAGAAGTTCCGCCCAGACGCCAGCGATTTTCAGTTATAAAGCAAAGTGCTGCAAATGATGGTGCAGCACATTACCTATGTACATAAGGTCCAACAACTTTGAGCCTTTGATGCCATCAAAGCTTTGCATACTTTTGTATTATGAAAAAGACATTGCTCTGCAATACTAACCCCTCTTCCCCCTTCTCTGCAGAATGTAAATAGAATATTTATTCTTTTCTGTAAATACTGACTGACACAGTTCAGTTCTTCATAGATCACTTCATCTTTGCCTTTTTAGTTTCTACAGAATGTAATCCAGTCTATTATCTTTGTCAAAATTTCACGTTTTCTTGGTAACTTTCCTGTTATGCTCATTGATGGAAAGTGTACAAGCCCCACTATACTTTTCTTGAATATTTATGTTTCCTAAAAGCGATAATGATACAACATTTTCAATAGCTTTATTGACTTTTCGTGTTTTTCATTTTCTCCTTTTGTTCTGTATATATTTCTAAAGACGTCATTTGTCCCTGTTACATAATCTCCAAACAACAGGCTTGGAAGCAAAAATAATGCATTTTTTTTTACTTCACTACATAAGAGCCAACTTTTCCTCTGGTACCGTTGTTGTTATTGTTTACTTACTGTCATTTGCTACTCGTAATCAGTCTCGTATCACTCTTTCTTCTACTCTCAACTCCGATTTGCAAAGGGTATATGAATGGGGCAATCAAAATATAGTTAAATTCAATACCTCCAAGACACAGTTTTTGGCTATGTCTTTATCTTCTTCTCCTCCTGATAACCCTATTGTCTTCGAAACTAACGAAATTTACCTTCTTAATACTGTCAACATATTAGAAATCCATAGAGCCTCTAATTTGTCTTGAAGGAATCACATAATCCAAATTTCTAAATCTTCATCCAAAAAACTGGGGGTTTCGTTTAATTTCCGTCATTACTTTTCCTCTTTACAGCTACTTAAAATTTATAAAGGTCTTATCCATCCCTGCTTAGAATACTACTCACACATCTGGGGTGCTTCTTCTTATACTTATCTCCTTAATAGGATTGAATCTAAGGTAGTCAGATTCATTAATGGTCATTCTCTTACTTCTAATCTTGATTCGCTCTCTCTTCGCCGTAAGGTATCTTCCCTTTCTCTTTTCTATCGCTACTACTTTCATCGCTGCTCTGATGTGTTGGCAAGTTGCATCCCTCCCCCATTGCTGAGGCCGCGTAACACTCGCCAAGCGGCCTCATCTCACAGGTACTGTGTGGAGATTTGTAGCTTATGGATTGGTCGGTGCAGCGACTGATTCTTCCCATCTACCTCCAGACTCTGGAACTCTCTCCCTCATTCTGTCTTTCCTAATTCTTATGACCTGACATCCTTCAAAAAGCGAATCTATCGTCATCTCAGGGCCTAGTATCTCTGGGGCCTTTGTACTTTGACTGTTTTTTCTGTCTGCCGTTTTCCTCTGTGTGATATTACCTCATCTCTGCCTTATCTTTAACCTTTTTCTTTTCTTTCGTCTTGATGTTTTCTCGTGCCCAGGCTTTTATTGATTAGGGCAGTTTTTGCCTGTCCCAGTGTCACACTTATAAAAAAAATAAAATAGGAACAAGGAAGCTGTGATTATTAATTCAAAAAATTCTTCTACACAATCTAGTATCAGGAAAAAATATTTTCTCTGCATGATATCACTTCATATACAATTTATTACTTTCAAAATACTGCAACTGCCCACTGAGGACGCATACCATGCCCTCCAGGCAGTCAAGAGAAGAACACTGTGGACCGTCCCACACAGAGATCCCAGCAGGGTAGCAGAAGAACTCTCCCTCAAAATCGCCTAGAGAGCCAACTCCACTCAACTCCCCATCACGACAAGAACCCTACAGCATCTCACCACTGAAAGATGGGAAAAAATTTAAGCAGTCATCAGTACTGGAGACCATGCCGACACCCTCTTCACCCTAACCGAGCTGCAGAAAGTGAGTAGGTGCTCGAAAAACACAGCCCCTGGGGCAGACAGGATCATGTATTCTATGATACAGAATTTCGGACCCCATGGGGAACTTGCTCTGCTTTTGCTTACAAACTGCACATACACTCAAAGAGTCAGACCAGCTTTATGGAACAAGGCTGATATGTAACCCATCCCCAAACCAAAGGATCCAGAAAATCCACACTCTGTATCTCTCCTAAGCTGTTTGAACAAAACAGCTGAGAAAATTATCCTCAACAGACTTATTCGGAAGTGCCCACCCTTCCACAAAGACATGTATGCATACCAGCCGGGATTAGGGACTTCTGAATGCATAGCAGCATTGCTATCATTCATAATCAACTGCCGTGGATTCATCGATTTCCTCGATCTAGAGAAGGCCTTCGACCTAGCCAATATGCCTGCTATGCTCTCAGCCTAGTAGACTAGCAAGTCAAAGGGAACCTTCTCTCCTGGATCAAGCCGAGTCTACTAAACAGCAGTGCTTGAGTGAAATTGCAAGGGCACTACTCCACTCACAAATCGCAAGAAAATGGGACTCCTTGAGGCAGGATTCTCATTCCCTTCCTTTACATCTGTCTCATGGAAAAGATCATGGACATCAAACTGAATCGTGGGGCCAAGATCTTCAGCTATGAAGACGACTTTGCCTCAACAAAGTATACCAAGCCTCCAAGTCCCTTGGGTTAAAAAATAAATTACCCTAAAACAAAGGCACTTCCCATCCGCCAGCACAGACCAGACCGAAAACTGGTCATAAATAATGACCCCCTGGACTGGGACAATAGGCACCTTTACCTAGGCGTCTACTTCGACAGCTCACTCTCCTTTGGACCTGAGATCCAATACCTGTATGACAGGTGCAAATACGCCAGTCAGTACTCCTGTACCTGTCAGGCATCTACGACGGTTTAATGTCTAAGATTGGAAGTGCTTTGACAGGTGTTTGATTGTAGTGTAATGGATGCTAGAGCTCAGCTAGGTAAATTTACAGCTGATTCAATATTGCCAATTACGAGCATAGTAGCTAAGGTTAATCTTAAAGGTAATGCAGTACCAAAATTTCAGAAGGCTTGAACAGTGCCATTTCATTATAAGAAATTAGTAGAGGATACTTTAGATAAACTGGTTTCAGATGACATTTAGAGCCAGTAAGTTTTAGTAATTGGGAGGCTCCCAATGTTCCATTATTAAAAGCAGATAAGAAATCTATGAGGATTTATAGAGATATTAAAGAGTTGAATCAAAACATTGTTGGTGATAAATATCCATTTCCAAGGGTACACGAGATTTTATCAGGAGTTGGCAGAAGTTAGCAAGAGTAAAATATTTTCTAAAATTGATCTGGAAAATACATACTTGCAATTACCAGTTAATGATGAAAGCCAAAAGCCTCTCGTAATAAATACTCATGAAGGTCTTTTTAAATATAAAAGACTTCGTTTTGGTTTGGTATCATCACCAACTATCTTTCAAAGATTTATTTCTCAGATCTTGATGAATATTGATGGTGTTGTAGCCTTTTTAGATGATATGCTTGTTGGAGGACAAGCACAAAAAGAGCATGATGATAGACTAAACAGAGTTTTGAGGGAATTCCAAAAGGACAATGTAACTATGAATAAGAATAAAACTGTTTTGTATATCGATTCTCTTGACTATTTAGGCTATGTCATTTCTGGTGATGGAATTAAACCATCACCCAAAAAAACTTAAAGCTATATTTGGAAGCACCCCCTCCGAAGTCTGTCAGTGATGTACAATTCTTTTTGGGTATGTTTACCTATAATAGCAGATTTGTAGAGAATTTTTCTTGTACTTTGTCTCCCTTATATGATTTGTTGAAGAGAGGTGCCAAATTTAAATGGTCATCTGTAGAAGCTAATGCTTTCAGTAAGGTTAAAGCAGACTTATCCAAGTCAGAATTTCTTGCTAATTTTGATGAAAGTCATCCAGTAATTGTAGAAGTAGATGCATCTCCAGTGGGCGTTGGCTGTATTTTAATGCTGGAAATGCATGGTATCGAAAAAACAATCTCTTTTGCTAGTAAAAAGTTATCATCTGTGGAATTAAATTACTCCCAGTTAGACAAGGAAGCTCTGGCTTTGGTCTATGCTGTAAGCAAATGTAAATATTTTTATTGGGTCGTAGATTTATTCTTAGAACTGATCACAAACCATTACTTGGACTGTTTGGTAGAACCAAACAGATTTCTGTAAATGCAATTCTAGAGTGCAGTGATGGGCTTTGCTTTTGTCACAGTACAATTATGACTTAAATTTTAAAGCATGAAAAGATGTTGTTGTCGCAGATGCACTCAGTCGGTTGTCAGTACTGGATTCTAGTATCCCTAATGAATATTTTCATGTTATAGAAGATTTGAGTAATCAAGACATTTCTTTTAAAAATGTTAAGGTTTTGACTAGAAGTGACCCAGTTTTAAGTAGGGTTTTTCAATGTGTGAAATTGGGTTGGATTAATGACCCAGTATTGTCTGATTACCCTGTTGTCAAATAAGATTTAAGTATTTATGATGGTTTTCTTTTGTATCGGAACCGTGTAATTATACCTGCTGATATGCGCAGTGCAGTACTAGAACAGCTGCAAGTAGGACATTACGTTATCAAATCAATGAAAGCAGAAGCACGTAATTGGATTTGGTGGCCCATATTGTACCAGGACATTTCAGAAATAACTAAATCTTGTGAACTTTGTTTTAAAAATTTCCAAACTCCACAGTCAGTGGTATTAACCCGGCCAGAAACTGGGAAACCTTGGTGTAGGTAACATATAGAGTACGCTGGGCCAATTGGTAACTCTTATTTTTTGATAATTGTAGATTCCCACACAAAATTTTTGGGTGTTCATGCTACTAGACCTACCACATCAGCAGTAACTTTTGCTAGGTTAAGGCAGTGTTTTTGTAATTTTGGAGTGCCAGAAATGATTGTTTCTGACAATGCCCCTTATTTTGTGTCTGAGGAGATGGAGTTTTTCCTGAGGAAGAATGGCATTAAACACATTACACCTGCTCCTTATAACCCTTCTTCTAATGGCTTAGCCGAAAGGGCAGTAAAAACTTTCAAAGAGGGTCTTAGTAAATTTAATGATGGGGATATTAATACCAGAGTATGTAAGTTTTTTTATAATCATAGATGGGCTGTACTTTCCTCCACTTAGAAGTACTTAGTGTTCGTAACTACAAAGTATGACTTAAAAAATTTGGCAATATAGTTTTGAAAAGACGTTCAGACCAACCTTGATATACTCCTAGTGTAGAATAAAGCATTTTGCCCTGTAATAATCAGAATTAAGGTGGTACTTGTAAACCAATTTTGTCTTCTATTGCAACTAATCTTACATCAAATTCTGATGTAATTAATGAACCAGAGAGCAATGTTATAAATCCTAATAGCATGACAGAGAGTTCTGATAACTCCATGCGTGCTCCCATGACAGTGCTAGAACCAGTACCCTTCATTGGTATCGTAGAACTATAAAACTGCCAGAGCTGTTAGATTTATAAAGTAGGTATATGTTCAATGCTAACTAGTATTATAATTATAACCACTTGAATATTTGAAAATAGTTGATTTTTTTTTCTATGGTAAAAGGAAATGTGACAGTTGAGGTATAATTATTTATTATTGTTTCTTATTATTTATTCTGAATGCTTTCTTATTAGTATTTATTTCCTATTAAATAGAGTTTAATTCTCTTGTTTTGATATTCTTGTTCTTATACTTGAATCGTCTATTGTTGATGCCCGGATAAGTGGCTTTTTTGTTGATACCAACTTCAAGAATAAAGCTCAAGTTTGGTTATATATTATACTATCCCAGAGTTTTATATTACAAGACTTAGGATCCAATAAAAACAAAAAGTCTGAGAAGTGCTACTTTACAAACATGACTTCTGTCTGAAAATTGCTCTGCCTAAGAGCAGCTCAGAGGTACAGCTTAGTTTTCAGCTGGTTCTCCTTCATCCTCACTCGGTGATATTTCATGATCCTCTTGGCTGCGCCTCTTCTTTGTTGGAGGCGGATCACATTCACAAGAACATGTCATATATCCACTTGAATTCAGATTAGGAATACACCCTTCACCAACAATATTGCCAAATTCACAAACATCAGGAATCGAGCTGAAAAAAAAATGCTTACGTTACTCATGTGCTTGTGTCCAGATAAATTTTACTACTGTACTTAGCAGAAAGAGCATGATCTGATTTTAGAAGTGAAAACTAAACTCCATCACAGTACGATATGCCCAAATAAAAACATCTATGAATGGTGATGATGATCCAGTTTTACGTCACAGACTCCTTTTTCTATTAAGGGCTAAAACAGTGCCTTCTTTAGGAGGACTGGTTTTGGCAGTGCAACTGTCATCCTGAGTGAATGCCCTTTCTAACCTCAGACTGTGGTGGGTCTCGAACAGTCGACCTGATGAATCAAAGTCGCTCACTCTACAAACCTGGCCAAGGTGGCCAAGATAAAAAACAACTGTAATATTAAAACTAAATTCATGAGCAGCTACCTTAGGTGCCTTTGTTGGATTAATTGAGTGGAGACCTCAGGCAGATATTGCTCATGCATTCCTTCAATAATTACTAGTATAGCATCTGCAATGATATAAATGTAAATTTACTGCCATAATATCTGGCTGTAACAACTTTAAGTTTCCTAATTAATATCTAATGCTTAAAATTTTAGTAAACTGATAAGGATGCACACTCCAGTCTTCCCTGCTCTTTGTTACT
Source organism: Halocaridina rubra (assembly GCA_037179515.1). Taxonomy (NCBI): domain Eukaryota; kingdom Metazoa; phylum Arthropoda; class Malacostraca; order Decapoda; family Atyidae; genus Halocaridina; species Halocaridina rubra. The sequence goes on along the minus strand of JAXCGZ010002047.1, from coordinate 41,250 downwards.
TGAGACGGAATAACTGATAAGCAAGTCAGAATATCTGAGGTATGATAGATACTTTTCTACCTTTTTCCATATATTATGTAGAACAGCTTAGTTTATTAAACAGGTATAATGGGTTGGATTTATTGAACAAAACAACTGTGGTCACATGAAGACAGAGGAGCTGGAAGGACTGGTAGCAGGAAATAATTACATATTTATATTTCCATCAGAATTACAAGCTAAATGTTAAGAGGAGGTATAGATAATTCTGTAATTTTACTATAGTAGTCATAAGATATATGAGTAACCTAATGTATGTAAATGCTCTTCATTGCTAAAGACTTTTCCTTCCAGGAGCTGAAGTATCAGAATAGAAGATAAATCACGGTCTTGCAACATTCCATTTTAACTTCCTCCTTTAAAAAAGTTGCTAAACCAATGCAAAAATATATATGAAGTACTGGGTAATATTACTTTGATCTGGATCATTTTCTTGGCTGTGTTGTTCATCCATCCTAGGTGGGCTTTGTGTAACATTACCATGATTTGGATAATATTCTTGGTTGCTTTGGTCCTCCATCCTAGGTGAGCTTTGGGTATCATCACCTTGTTTCAGATTATTTTCTTGACTGCATTGGTTCTCCATTCTAGGTGGGCTTTGGGTAACATCACCTTGATGAGGATCATTTACTTGGTTGGGTCGGTTCTCCATCCTAGGTGGACTTTCTGTTCATGGAGAAATTTTTTGTTTCAACATAGTTAACTTAGGTGAATGTCCTGAAATAACGACCAAAGCAAGAAATGCCTCACTTAGTAAAAACTGAAACGTTAATAAAAAAAAAAACATGTGCCAATGTAAAAATATTTTATGAAGTACTGGGTACCATTACCTTGATTTGGATCATTTTCGTGGTTGCTTTGGTCCTCCATCCTGGGTGGGCTTTGGGTATCATCATCTTGTTGCAGATTATTTTCTTGACTGCATTGGTTCTCCATTCTAGGTGGGCTTTGGGTAACATCACCTTGATGAGGATCATTTACTTGGTTGGGTCGGTTCTCCATCCTAGGTGGACTTTCTGTTCATGGAGAAATTTTTTGCTTCAACATAGTTAACTTAGGTGAATGTCCTGAAATAACGACCAAAGCAAGAAATGCCTCACTTAGTAAAAACTGAAACATTAATAAAAAAAAAAACATGTGCCGATGCAAAAATATTTTATGAAGTACTGGGTACCATTACCTTGATTTGGATCATTTTCTTGGTTGCTTTGGTCCTCCATCCTGGGTGGGCTTTGGGTATCATCACCTTGTCGCAGATTATTTTCTTTTTTGCGTAGGGTCTCCATTTTAGATGGGATTTGGGTAACATCACCTTGATGAGGATAAATTACTTGGTTGCATCGGTTCTCCATCCTAGGTGGATTTTCTATTCCTGGAGAATAGTTTCACTATGCTAGAGAAGGCGACACTTTCCTAAAATAAGTGATTAAAGTATAATCATACAGTCAAAAAATGTGCAGTAGAGTTAAACCATGTAATGCAAAAACAATCCCTCTCACTACATATATATACACACACACCTGCACACACACACACACATATTCATTTCAGAGTTCTTCCAGACAAAGGGGAGATAAAGAAGATAATGACAGAAGATCAGGGGATGGGGCCTCATTAAGATTGTTATACACAAATGCTGATTGATTAGCTGGTAAGGCAGCAGAATTAAAAGATAGGATTCACAACAGTAAGGCAGATATAGTAGCAATTACAGAGACTAAGTTGAGTGAGGACATAAACAGTGTCACAGTTTTTCCTAAGGGTCAGAAAATTAAGGGTTTAAAGATCTGAGAGGACTGGTGGAGGGATAGCACTGCTCATAAGTGAAAGGATTCAAGTTGAAGAAATAAACTTGGCTATAGAAAGTGAGTTCAAGGAATTTCTTGTTGCTCGCATAAATACTGGGTCAGAGAGCATTATAATAACTGTTGTATATAACCCACCAAGGAACCAGAATAGGCTAGAAGTTTATGAGGAAAGTCATATTGGTACTACTGAAGTCATAAACTAAGTTGTTAACATGGCACGGGAGAGAAAATGTAGGATTTTGATTATGGGAGATTTTAATTATAAAGATAGATTGGATAAATCTTGACTCACACAGTGGTGAGGGCTCATTCGGGGCAAGATTCCTAGATTGCGTACAAGGGAATTTCCTACACCAACATGTAATGGAACCAACGAGGGCCAGGGGTGGGGATGAGCCATCACTACTTGATCTAGTATTCACAGATAATGTGTTGGATATTGAAAAAATTGAGTATGAACCACCAGTTGGAAAGAGTGACTACTGTGTGTTGTTGATGGAGTATATCACTGAAGATATTCTGCCTGAGAGTTGAAGCACTGAGGACATGAGGAGAAACTATCCGAAAGGAGATTACATCAAAATGAACAAACTTTTTGCAGTTATTGACTGGAGAACCTTATTTTACAACAAATCTGTACAAGAAATGTATGACATCTTTTGTGAGAAATATGGGAAGATAGTAGATTGCCGCATACCTGTCACCAAAGTAGGTGTAATTCATGCCAGAGAAAAATCGTTTGATAATGAGTGTAAAAGAGCTAAGGAGTGGAGAGACAAATGCTGGAAAAGGTATAGGAGGAGAAAAAACATAAATGCCTGGCAAACCTACAAAAGAGCAAGAAATAACTACCTAAGTAAAAGAAGAGAGGCAGAGAGAGACTATGAGAGGGACATCACCAGGAAGGCTAAAGAAATTCCCAAGCTTTTCCACAGCTTTATCAGAGGAAAACTGAGGGTAAAAGAACAGGTCTTAAGGCTAAAGAGAGCGGATGGAAGCATCACTGAGACATGAAGAGATCTGCAAAGAACTGAACAAGGAGTTTCAGTCAGTATTTACAGTAGAATATACCCCACCCCCTCAGATTGCAGAGATAGAAGCTCAAGGGCCGGTATTAGAGAACATCAACCTTACAGCCACAGAGGTATGCAAAGTTCTGATGGAGTTAGATGTTCATAAAGCTACAGGTCCTGATGATACATCAACTCATGTACTTAAAAAAATGCGCAAACTCAATATCAGTGGCACTAAGTATCATATTTAAAAAGTCACTGGAGTCAGGGGAGATTCCAAGATGCTGGAAGCAAGCAAACGTGATACCTATCTTCAAAAAGGGAAGGAGGGATACGGCGCTGAACTATAGACCAGTTTCCTTGACCAGCACAGTTTGCAAAGTTATGGAGAAACTACTAAGGAAACATATCTCTCTTCACTTGGAATCCTTCAACTTTTTGTCAGTGAGGCAACATGGCTTCAGAGAAGGTAGATCAACAGTAACAAACTTATTAGAATATTATGATGAGGTAAGCCGAATCTTACAGGAAAGAGAGGGCTGGGCAGATTGCATATTCCTAGACTTCCAGAAAGCGTTTGACACTGTTCCACATGGGAGACTTATTAGGAAGCTGCAATCAATGGCTAGAATAGGTGGAAATGTCTTGGAATGGATAAAAACTTACTTAGAAGGAAGGAAAAAGAGTGTTAGAGTAAGACACTCAGTGTCTGAATGGAGAAGAGTTTGTAGTGGAGTTCCACAGGGTTCAGTTTTAGGGCCACTTTTGTTCCTTGTATATGTAAATGACCTACCAGAGTCTGTAAATTCATTCATGAATATGCTTGCATATGATGCAAAGATTGTGAAGAAAATAGGAAACGAGAACAATGGTAGAGAACTCCAGGAAGATCTAAATAGTCTGCATGAGTGGTCAGAATAGTGGCTAATGCAATACAATACTTCAAAATGTAAGGTAATGAAAATGGGTACAAGTGCAAGAAAGCCCAAGCTTGACTACTCGGTGGCTGGAGTACAACTTCAAGAGACAGAAAATGAGAGAGATCTAGGAGTAAACATACTGGCAGATTTGTCTCCAGAAATACATATAAATGGCATAGTTAGGTCCTTTGTCGATCTGTTCCTAGCAAAAGAAAGGAACAGATCGACAAAGGACCTAACATCAATAAAGCAAATCAAGGATAAGAACGGAAGAGTGCTTACTGACCCTGACATGATTAAAATGCGGTGGAGGGACTACTACGAAGAACTTCTAAATCAGGAAAATCCAAGAATACGAAGAGGTGAAGGAGTGGGAATGGAGGGAGAGGTAGACGCTGTGAGTGAGGCGGAAGTCAGAGAAGCGTTGAAGAAGATGAAAAATGGAAAGTCAGTAGGGCCAGACCAGATTCCTGCAGAGGTATGGAAGAGTTTAGGCGAAGAAGGGATATGGGTGCTGACAAAGTTCCTGAACATGGTGATGAAGGAAGAGACTATCCCGAACGAGTGGAGAGATAGTATAATGGTACCGATTTTCAAAGAAAAGGGAGACATCCAGAGTTGCAACAACTATAGAGGAATTAAGCTAACATCTCACACTATGAAGCTGCTGGAAAGAGTGTTGGATAAAAGGCTGAGGGAGGAGACAGAAGTTTGTAGTGAGCAGTTTGGTTTTATGAAAGGTCGAGGAACAATGGATGCAGTATTCGCAATGAGGCAGACAATGGAAAAATATAGAGATAAGCAAAGAGGGCTGTACATGGCGTTTATTGACCTGGAAAAAGCTTATGATCGGGTCCCGAGAAGCGAGGTGTGGAGGAGTATGAGGTCGAAGGGAGTGAAGGAGAAGTATGTCAAGATAGTTCAGGACATATACAGGGAAGACACAACAAGAGTAAGAAGTACAGTTGGCACTACAGAGCCTTTTCAGGTGAAAGTTGGACTCCATCAGGGATCAGCTCTTAGCCCCTATCTATTTAACCTTCTCATGGATGTGATGGTGGAGGAAGTGACAAAGGAGGCACCATGGAGCATGCTCTTTGCAGACGATATTGTTTTGGTCTCCGAGAGCCGTGAAGAATTGCAAGAGAGGTTGGAGCTATGGAGGGGTTTGCTGGAGGACTACGGACTGAAGGTGAGCAGACAGAAAACGGAGTACCTGGAGTGCAATGTGACACAAGGAGGCGACCTGTTCATGCAAGACCACAAGCTCCCAAAGGCGGACGCCTTCAAATACCTCGGCTCCTAAGTAACGAAGGATGGAGACCTAGAGAGAGAGATTGATCATAGGATCCAGGTAGCGTGGAACAGCTGGAAGAGAACATCAGGGGTGCTATGTGACAAGAAAATCAGTGCTAGAGTGAAAGGAAAAGTGTACAAGTCAGTTGTGAGACCAGCGTTGCTGTACGGTGCGGAGACGTGGCCGGTGAAAAAGGTTCAAGAAAGGAAGATAGATGTCGCAGAAATGAGAATGCTGAGGTGGATGTGTGGGGTGACGAGGGAGGACAGGATACGAAATGACCAGATCAGAGGTACAGTGAAGGTGGTGGAGGCGTCGGCGAAAGCGCAGGAGAGGAGATTACAGTGGTTCGGTCATGTGAAGAGGAGAGAAGAAGACTACGTGGGTGTGAGAGTGATGGAGATGGACGTGGAGGGCAGACGTAGACGAGGAAGACCTAAACTACGGTGGAAGGACCGACTGAAGGAGGATCTCAGAGAGAGACAGCTGGAGGAGGAGCAAGTGATGGACCGGAACCAGTGGAGACGACTAGTGAAGAGATGCGACCCCATATGAAAATGGGAACGCAAATAGAGGAAGAAGAAGAGTAAGGGCAGCATATGCCTTCTTATCAAATGTAAGGGTAGCCTTCAGGCACATGGACAAGGAAATGTTCAGAAATATTTATGTAACCTATGAGAGGCCAAAACTCGAATATGCAGCCCCCTTTTGGAATCCGCACTTGAAAAAGCACATAGCTAAGCTTGAAAAAGTTCAAAGACAGGCACAGGAATGCACCTGTCGGCTAAAAAATCTGCCGGATCTCCAAGGATTGAGCGAAGTTTCCGTCGGAACGCGGTCTTAAGAGTCGGGTCGGGAGTTTTGGCTATGTGTGAGGAAGGAAAGGCGGTGGGAGGTTCACCCCCCCACCTCTCTCCGATACCCCCCACCCTATATCAACGGGTGGGGGTGAGGAAACGACCCCAGGATAACGACATAATATCAGAGGTATATTAGCGTAGTGTAGATATTGGGTTTTAATTGTGTATTCGTCATGCCATCTCAGGTGGCAGGGGCTAGAAGTCCACAGATGCCACGACTCACCCTTCCCTAACTAGATATGGCCGAGTTAAATACGCCAATTTTAATATGATTAAGAAAATTATTATGATTATTATTATTATTAATTATCATTATCAATATTATTATTATTAATTAATATTATTATGCGATATAAACGAATAAAGTATACCAATTTATATATATATATATATATATATATATATATATATATATATATATATATATATATATATATATATATATATATAATTACTATTACCCATCTGTGATTAGGGGAAAAAAACTTATGCTTGTGCCTTATGGTTTGCAAGTTTTTTTTCCCCTCTGAGTAAGCAATATCTATTACTTTTGTTAATGAACGTATAGAGCACTGGCAACTTCCTCCACGACCGCATTCCAATGACAAGCCATTTATGCTATTCTGAAATTATATTTTTTCTTCTTTACCAGCAATTTATCTCATCATATGAGGTCACTGTTTCTCATTAGCTAACTAGTGCTTGTCTAGTCTTAAAAGTTTTACGGTCAATTAATAATCCAGAAACCACTACCACTACCACTGATCCGACCTTGAGACCAGCGCAGAGTTGAGTTGGCTTACTCCCCCAGAAGCTGGATTATTTGTTACTGTGTTCCTGGCATCATTATTTATTTCAAAAATAAATACGTCATTGGCATCTGCCTGGTATGCGAGCTTTGAAAGCTCTCATACTTGGTCTTCGGGGAACGTATGTTGAAGAATCATTTCTGGAGAAGAGAATTTGCCTTGATGAGAGATGCTTCTGTCTTTACCCTCTTCAACGGGGATATCTGAAGCATAGTTTTTGCATCAAAACGTGTGTAAAAACTACAGTCCTGTCTGATGCCCCTTCCATATATGTATAGAGATAATCTTTCCAACCCACGCTAATTGCTTCCGGATTTTTTTTTTTTATGATTGTGACACCAAGACGGGCAAAAAAAAAAAAAAAAAAAAAAAAAAAAAAAAAAAAAATAATATATATATATATATATATATATATATATATATATATATATATATATATATATATATATATATATATATATATATATATATATATATATATAATAAAACAGCCCTCTTCGGGCCTGGGCATGAAGAAAACATAGAGTAAAGAGAAACAGAGATGGAGAGTGTAATGACTTGTCAGATGTGAAGGGATAATAAAAGATGTGTGATGAATATCCAAGAATATTCAGTGTAGCTGTAGGTATGATTTACTCACTACCAATGAGCTAACCTCACCCCCCCCCCCCCATTTTTTGAAATGAAAATGCGGGGAATTAAAAAAATATATCCAAGGATATTTATGAACAAAAACTTCAATTATCAACTAGTTTGGCCGCGTTCACACCAAAGTGGCAGGTCGCTCGTGGCATGCCACGTGCGACGTGCCACTTTGGTGTGAACGGTTTTTTCCGCGGCTCCATTGATAATCAAATTAATCCTCCTTTTAGCAACGTGCGACGTGCCACTTTGGTGTGAACCGCTCCATTGATAATCAAATTAATCCTCCATTTAATGATCCAAAATTAGTCCTCATTAAGGGGGTGGACACAGCTTTACAGCTGTGGAATTAAGGCTGGATGCCCTTCTTAAACGTCCCACCGTGGTCTCGATCACGGGTCTATCAACTCCAGAGTTGAGCATTCTACCGGTATGCTAAAGCGGCCCCTATGAACTAAAGAAAAACATATGAAAGTGCAACGGTATTTAACTATTGCTTGACGCTTTGACATAAAGTCAGACTCTAAATAATTCATTTTATCGATCAACACTGTCTCGCCCAACTTCATAACCACAGAAATTTAGCTAATAACCTTTATATTATTTCTGTCATCACTCCTCAGCAAAGAATATGTATATAAAATCACAAAATGAAAACACTTACGAGGACAGACAGTATATTAAAAGGTACGTACGTATATCCATAACGACCGAAATGCTTTGCAATTGCACGAAAATATGTGAAAGATTCGAGACTAGCTCGGTGACGGCGCCAGTTTCCATTTATTAATTATTATATATTATAATTTTGCAAAACAGTTCGATAAAAAAAAAACATGAACTGTTATCACCAGGATCAAGTTTTTATCTTTTTATTTTAATTAAGCTTTTATCTTTTTATTCTAATTTTAATGGATATGGGATCTTTTAAAAAAGATAAATTAACATTACCTTCAATCTTCGATGTATCCATCACTTAATTCACAGAATCCGGAAGATCTAATTTTTTTTTTTTATTGTTACACATATACAGTATATATCTATATATATTATACAGAATTCTTTTTGCTAATATTACCTCTTGATTCCACCGGTAAAGTGTGAACAATCTCACGTAATAAACTGAATTTACTGAAAACGTATCGTGAAAACTTCAGCCAGCGGCTGCGCGCGCCTCAGTCACATGACTTCAAAGATGCCAGTGGAACCGCTGGTTCGGCGGCGGCGGTTAACAATTTATCCCGCTTGCGTTGACAAAATCAAGCACTGTTTCTTTTATATTTTCATTCCGTTTTATTAATTATTGAATAAATTTAAAACGGAAGTAATAAAAGCTGCATGCAGCTGTTGAATACATGAGTT